>JANTCA010072279.1:0-36826 GCA_024741275.1 Chironex yamaguchii
GACACAGCTATGTTGAATTCTTCCCGCTTTGCCTCCGCAACAAGGCAGGAAAGGTCCACAGGTGGTGGTCGCTTTGTATATAGCTGAAGTATATCCATAGCAACTTTCTCCATTGCTTACCCAGCTTTGTTGCAAATACATGCTAAATTGGATATTAGTTCACTTTTTTGCAGTATTGATTAAACACCTTTTAGAAAGTCTAATTACAAATATTAATAGCTTTTCCAACCAAAACAAGAGGGAGGCATTATTGGCTTTTGGTAGTTTGCCATTAGTTGGAGTTTATACCTGTGAAGTTTTTGAAAACCGTATTCTTCTAAATATAAACATTTTGGCAAAAAAAGATCTTTCCGGCCTTTTACTTGACTATATCCCTTTCACGGCTTGGTGTGTTTAAGTGGAAATCAACATGATTAGCAAGCTCAAACTCAAGTAGTAAGTAGCTTTTTCTTTTGAGTCTAGAAGGGCTGATGGAATTGTTTAGTATTTCCTTGAAATTTGTGGTATACCCTCCTTGATGTAGTGATAGGTTATCCAAACACCTTTGGCCGTATGCATGGAGGGGGACTGAGTTAGGTCATGCATAAGCCTTACATCCAGACTAACTAGTTTTGGCCTTGAGGATGATTTCATTTGGTAGGCATGGCGTAAGCTTAGGACTGAGCATAGTTAGTCTCATCGTGTGGAAGTTTAGTCTAGGCATAGCACTCAGTTTAAGGAGAAGCAAATCTGACCACAGCTTTTAGGGGATAATCACTAAAAATAGTTGCAGTCACTGTCCTTACTTTAGTTGCAAGGACATGGCCAGAGGACAGACAATGATGATATCTAAGTTAGATTAAGGCATCATCGTGATCAAGAAGGAAAAACACTTAATTAGCTTGTGCTGTCCCCACAGTTTGATCAATGTCCCCTTACTGCAGGTCTACAGTATACTTGGATCCAATATTTAAAGCCATGCATCGCCACGACTTCCTTAGCTGCCACAGTCCTTAAGCAAGGCAAATTACAAACACTTCCACGCGCTACAGTATCACCAAAAGGGATTTGCCTATGGCGACTCGATTTAAAGCAACAACTTACTTTATAACAGGGCTCAGATTCCTACATTCTTTAGCATACATGTCAGCAGAGCTTACTTTTTGTCCTTAATAATATACTATGTCACACATGATGCATTTCATGTTGGTGTAACATTACTGCTGTAACCTGCAAAGCTCAAGACTATAGACGTTAAGTCCTGGTCTACTCTAGGCTTAAATTTAGTCCCACATTAAGACTGAATAACACCTTAGTCGTGACTCATGCATATCAAATATCCATATAAAGCTGAAGCATAAGATTTATACCCAGGCTTAAAGATTTACCTCATGCCTCTTCATGCATATGACCACTGTAATCTTAATCATAGCTTTATATGCCTTTATTTTGGTTAAATTTCACTAGGATGAAGTTAATCTTAATCAAATTTGCCTATACTTTCTTGCATGAACTTCTTTAATGTGAGGAGTTGGAGTGGTAATTCTGTTTTGACATCTTCTGGTTACATTTGCATTTGAGGTGCTTTTTCCATTAAAATGTGTCATAGTCACATGTCTTTTAAGGCATACAATTGGCAAAATGTCTATGTACACCACTACTCAAAGTTGAATGTTTACATGTTATCTTTGCATCTACTGAGAAAATAAATCTAAATATTGATACATGAGAACTTATCAATTTGGTAAAATTTAGCATTTTGCTCACAAATATCATAATTGATAAGATGGTCACTAATAAGTTCTTTGGCAGTCACCATTAGGTTTTAAATCTTGTTATAAAGTTGTTGCACTCTCAGAGTTACGTGATAGATCTTTTCAAGTTTTCCTCTGGAAAAAAAGGATTTCGACAGTAACCTGTTGTCAGTTTCCAGATTACTGCTTTAGATGTATAATCGTATCCATTTTCATATGTTTACCTGTTGTGAGGGTTTGACTTTGTATCCTGTGTGGACATTGTGCTCTTTTGACAACGTATTTGTGTATATACTATTTCTCTGTCAAGAATTTAAGTTCATTTGTGTTATGTTAAGATACTGGCCCGGAATGGATATTCATTTGGTGAACTGTAAGCCATGAATTATGCCACCAAACTAATGAGAATGTAAAGTTTATAGCTTTGTACTAGTAACCATATGTTCTACTGGGCAGATAAATATTATCCTTCATCATTATTGTGAAGTTAAATTTCTCTAAAAAAGAGTATAAACTATAACCTTCTACCTTCTCTATTTTTATTTTTCATGTTTATTTATACATATTACTGGCTATATGAAAAAGAAATACCACTTCATCTCATCTTTAACCATAGCTTAGGTTGTTTACATTGTCAGACAAAGATTAACAAATACTATTAAAACTTGAAGTAGAATTGCATTTAGATCTCAACCACAAAAAGATCATCCAGACTTTTCATACTGCTCAGATTTACTTACTGAGCGCATTTGGCATGAACCAAGTATCATCGGACACTAATCCCTGGTGACAAGAGCTTCCTCAAAACTGCCTGAGATTTTAAGCTACTCTGTGGTTTTAGCAAGGTAGTCACAATATTTTTAGTGATTAATAGTTTGATAGAAGTATATCATTTGACATAATACGATGTTATCTGAGATAGCTACACGTGACATATAAACTCAATCACCAAAAGTGTCCCACTAGCTGCATGTAAAAGCCTATACTCTTCAGAGAAGAAAGTCAGTGCACTACTGGTTTCCAAGTATTTTTGGCTGCTTAACTCGTACTTTGATTTGTAGCTCTTCGTGATGACATAATCAGTTACCATCTCCAGATTATAGTTTGTATCTGTCAGCAGGGCAACATCATGCAAAACCAATATACATTATCCAATTTGCAGCAATGCAAACAATATTGTACCACTTAAGTATCACAAACATTTCTCATACTTTCATATTTCCACATATTTTTGCAGAGAATAAACTGCAGTTACAGCTATTGTGTACATTAGCCAATGCCTATTTCATTGCAAGTACAGAGAAAACGTAACTAAAGAATGTGAAAAGTAGATTTAGAGGAAAACTAAACTGGTGATTCTCTTGGACTGGATAATTTAAATATGACATGGATTGAAGTAGTCTGGTAATCAAACCGTGATTACAGAATGCAGAAATATCTAATTGGGTCAAAGTGAGACTTGCTAGCTGTTGCTATACTTTAGTTACTTTAAAGTAGGCCACAAGTTAAGTTACAAAGGCTGGTATAAAATTTGACAAAGGAATCTGATATAAAATATAACAGTTCTGGAGACACTTTTGCATATTTAATCCTAACAGTTCCAGAGATATATCCTTCCAGATTTATAATTGTAAAGTTGCATGAAAGATGACCATTGTTTTTGAGATTCTTAGCCTTACTCCTAGTGATTGATTCCTTCCTTGTTGTAAAATGTATTATTGCTGACTATGTTTTAAAGGCATGTACAAGTGAATGATTTCTCTTGTTTACAGAATACCAGTCATTTCAAAATTGCCAATTTTTTTGCCAAATGATCACCAGTGGTGACCTGGCAGAGGGCAGGGAGCAATGCCCCTAATAGTTTTTTAATGGGGTGCCAAATTGTAGAAGGAGTATCCAAAACAAGAAGGGGTTTTGTCATGCTTTGCTGGCTTCCTATCATCCTGTACAATGTGCCAGGTTTAAGGTTTTTCACACAAGGGGACTGTTATGAACAGGTATTTTCATTCTTTGCCCCAAGCTGCTTTTTTGACCTCCTCCAACAGTACAAGACATCTCATGATCTTCAGAGGGCCCTTGTATGTTTTTGCCAGATATACAAGCTGGACTGTTGCAGGTGTGCTGACAATCTATTTAGGTTATTTGGTCCAAGACTTTCAAGAAGTTTTGTCTGATCTTCCATGATAAATAGATACAGATATCAATGATGATGATGATGCTAGTGGTGATGCCTATGCCCAAGCTGTCAATTTCATAGATGAGGATTGTGGACAGTAGCAAGTGTTGCAGGTGCAGATAAAAAAGGTGACAGGTAGAGAAGCAGTGAGAACAATGGATGAGAAACAGAGAAGAACAAGGCCACTTTCCTTCCCTGATGTTGTTGTTAGATGTTATTGTCTTCTGTCCAGTTAGTTGTGGTTTAGATGTAAATGCATGTTTAAGGTGATTACTTCATTTTAAAGGTGTGTTGCACAGGAGATGTAGGGTTGACCTTAAAGATATCATTAGTCTGATTTGTAGAACCTGTCTTATGGTGGAATATAATGTAGCCTGAAATGATTTCTATCTATTTTCTTTTCAATGTGGAGATTGGTATTTCTATTCCCAATATTGTTTAAAGTTAAAAGTCATAAGAAAATTGCCAGGCTACCAATATCCTCATTTGATTGACAACTATGCTTTTCTATCACTTTGCTGCTGGCTGGACCCAAGTTGACACATGACATGTATTCGAGGTCAGGGAATCGATCAGGTGCTGCTACAATAATCCTGGGAAGCATTACAAGATTTGCTGACATCCAAAACTGACTTTTATTAAGCTTTACAAACGTCCATATAACAGAACATTATGTTGCAGCAAAGTGCATCCTGATACATACAAATTATAACATGTAACACACAAGAAAAACAACTGGCAGTTAGTGTTCTCCTACTTCCGTGTTCATTTTGTAATGCTAGATACATTCTTTAATCCTATAATCTAATAATCCAATAAGTGGGGAATCATACTGAGAAAAAGCATTAATCAAGGGCCTGTGTCATTGTTTACAATAAACATTAACTACCGCAATGCAGAAAACTAGCCTGACATACTAAAAACACGTGTAAGGCAAGGTTTATGTGTAAGGCAATAATGAACAAGGATTGTGTAAGTTGCCAAAAATGCCTTGATATTTTCATTAATGTCAAGATTGATGCATGGAATTATCTTAATTCACCAATGTTGAACCTTTTATAGTGATTTAAGTTCAAATATAATCGCTGCCATTTGTTTTGAAGAAGCCAACAATATTTTACATTATTTAGGTACATTTTTAATGCAGATTTTATATCATAGCTCTCTAGCACCATGCCGACATAAAAGATACTGTTTTTGGTAGCTTGAAAAGCTATGGGACTCAAGCCACCAAGTATTAAGTACCTAGTTTTTTTACTTTTGCATAACTATAAATGTGGACCTTGTCAGTCAAGGTTTCCAAGTCATTTCAACATCTATGGGGATCCCAACTATTGTACAAACTTGTGTTTTATTGCATTTTTTCCAGATATGGAGGCTGACTTTTGCAAGTCTTTTGTTAGAAGTTTGTATGGACACTTTTCCCTTTTATAGTTAAATTTCAACTTTTCTATTTTTCCCCTTTGTTGCCCCCAGTGAGCAGCTTTAAGGGGGTGCCAAAATTACCAAAATCAGTGGTAACTGGCAAGGCTCAGTAAGATGGTAAATGGTACCAGAGTGTCGAGCACTGATAAAAATTCACTCATTTGGGAAAACTGGGGAAACAGAACTTGAAATGCGTAACCAGGTTTTCTTTTGATTCATCTAATGCAGTCATAAGTGGCCAAAATTAGATCTCTGATTACCCACTGGTCTCAAAGTTTTCACTGTAACCTTGCGTGTTAACTATTGAATTCAATATCACTCTTTCTATTGAATTTTTATTATTGTTGCTGTTTGTATTGTCTTGGTTCAGTTGCTAGACCTTTACAACAGTAGTCATATTTTATTGATCAACATTTCTCGTAAGTTCGTGAGGTAACTAAATGCACTTTTTATTGGATACCTTTCTTTAGGAATGAAAATTGCAGTTTATTATTTCAGCAATGTCAACAAAAATGAGACAGTTTGGAGCAAAATGTAGAAAAGCAAAAAAATCCAGGTCAGGAGAAGAGAGTCAACTTGCGATTTCATGTGACATTACTTAGCACCAAAAGTGGCTAAAAAAGAGATGATGTAGATTGTGATGGTTATGTCGATATTCATGAAGATGCAGTACACAATGAAAGTAATGTTTAATATTTTCCAAAATGAAAATCGGATGCACTCATCATGCTTTGATGATAATTTCTCATCAAGACTATCATTTAGTTGATGCATTTTGTGCAAAGTATATTCAGTTTCAGTATTCATTCCATTCAGCTCAGCTTCAGCAGAACGGTCATTTTCAGGGATTATGTTTGTGAAAACAAGGACTCGTTCTTAGATGTTGCAGGAGCATCTTGAGTCACTGAATTTAATGCCTATGAAAAGAGAAATCTTGTTTTCTTTAAATAAAGATAAAACAGTTATGCAGTTTATAAAAACATCTGCTAAATTGATAATTGATATAAACTGAATTACGTGACGTAAATTGAATTATTGCTACATAATTCAATAAGTAACTTAGTCTACTGAATTTATATCATTTTAGTCAATATTGAAACTTGCAATATAGTATAAACTGATTGATGGCTAGGACAATAGTGTGTTGTCTAAAATCAGAGAATATTCTTTTTCAGGTTCAAGGGATCTACTTGAAGTATATGACTTACTTTGTGAAGAAATTCAGTCAAGAGTTTATTTGTTATTAATTTGAGTTGAGCATGGCTTATTTTCTCAAAATGGTTTGGGAAGGGACACCAAAATATATCTTGGTTACTTTTGAAAAAACACCCCACCACAACAATGGTTGCTGTCAAGGAGTATCTAAGTGATTAACGAAAATGTATTGCCATGGCGCTGGTATAACTGTTGTAACTTTACCGCCCTTTTGAACAATAGAACGATCCATCTGCTAAATTCCGACCTAAGGCCTTAGTCATGCAATAGAACGAAAAGAAGTTAGTATACAGGTAAGATAGAGAGAACTAATAAGAATACAGACAAAGGACAATAACAAACATAAGAATGGATCTTCGAAAAGAGAGAGAGAGAAGAAGAAGAAAAGGAAATAAGCATACGAAAGAAAAAAGTGAATGCACTTAAAAAGGATGTGGATATGGCCGTCAGTGGTAGTCTAAGTCCAGCTTAAGTCAGTGAGGGTAAAAGATTACCAAAGTGTGCATTAATCCTTTGTCAGTTGAGTCTATGGTGGTCGTCTCTAGTGTTGTATCAAAGAACGGTGCAGTTTCGTGGTTGACCTGACCAAAATGCGATGATGGAGGCCGGCGGCGTGGCAAGGGTTAAAAAGGGGAGGGGCATCTAAGAAGAAAATGTTTAGCCCACGCCCTTTACTTTTCTTTAGATTGCATCTTCCAATTTTATGGTTGCCATTAGTAACACGAAAATTTTAGTTACTTTAAGACAGTCTTTATACTCAGAAACCCGCAGTTTTAAAGAGATATCTTTATTCTGAAGAACAGGGCAGCTCCTGCTTCCATATCTATCAGTACGTAAATGAAAGTTTGGTTCCCTCAGTCACGAGCTCATATAAGCCTCGAGCATTGTAGGGGCGCACTGTAGGTCACTATTTTGGTACACAAAATCGAAGCATTTTCTACCAAACGACACTTTTCCTCGAAAAACTTTCTAACAAACAAATTTTGTCTGTCTGAGTCAAACTTTTTCCAATCGATTTCTGCAAAGGCTCATCAGGACACTCGCAATATTATAGTCCAAATACATTTCAAGAAGATTGGATGTATTCCTGAAAACATGGTGAATATAAAAACTCAAATAGTTGCGTATTAACAGCTCGTTTTATCAAATTTGGAAGTGCAGATGAACAAATTAAAAATGAGCACAATACTACAGTCTACGTTTTCTAGATTTTATAGCAAACCGATTGACAAGGTCAGCTAATTCGATGTTTGCGGAAAGGTCTGTCGCTAGTAATTGGCAGCAGGCTCTCAAGGCAGTCCTCATACATCACAGTACACATGTAATTATTCATTTATTTTACTTACTGTTGCACCTTTGTAACTGGTAATGGTCAAAGCTATGGTTGCAGCATCTGAATAACCCCAAAAATGTTTTGGTGAAGGTTGCTAAGGTCACCTTTTGAAACTTTTTAAAGGGTAATTTTTGAATTTTATTGCTTGTCTTTCCTCTATCTATTGAAGCAATATCCTGAATCTTATTCCTAATGAGTATCATATTTACTTGCAAATTTCATTCTTTACATTTGTGTCATTCCATTTAGAAGGGCTAAGTGAAGAAAGTTTGCATCATCACCTTACAGGCCCATCGCAAAAAGTTTTTCTCCAACTCACTTTGCAGTAGATCCATAGTAGAAACTACGGCTAAAAGAAATTTCTTACGGTCCGTCAATAATTACAGTTTCTGCACAAAATCTTAAGTTGGCCTCTATTTAAGTTAGACATCTTAAAATATATATGCTATAAATTTTTTGGTTTTCATGCAGGCCTGTCTGTGTCACATATTTCAGTTAGAAGAAATCTCCCATGCTCTGTTGACATCACCCACCATTTCCTGTTATCGCAACGTAATTATTACCGTTGTGCTATAATCATTATGTGATTTCGTTAACACTTACGGATACCAATGCTTAAGTAGCCCCCTTCACATTGTCAATTTTGATGAGCAATGAACATTCATAATTGCACTTAACATACTTATCGTTCTCAATCTTATATGCTCATCAATTACGTTATCATCTTCCTTATTTTGTTGGAAAACTTACTACCCGTCCCCACTCCATTTTCTCATCGACTTTGAAGAAAACCAGTTTGGCACAAAAATAGAGAGGTAATTGCCCTCATACCCCGTGACCACGCCACTGCTGGAGGTACAGCAAGATAATGGCTTATGTGCCTACGTATTCACAGGAGAGTTTGGAAAATGAGAGTTTTGAAACTTCTTGACTTTATGGACTCAGTGGAAGCCATGTAGACAGGAGTTTCATCTGCGGACGTCCGTGATGACAAGGATCGAGATATCCTGAGGATTGGCGCTATAGCTGCGTTGTGTTTTTTGTGTTTTCGTTTGCTAGTGCTGGAAGCCATATTTCTGGAAAAATGTAAGATATGCTGTTGATGTGATTGCTGTGTTGTTGGGAGTGGACGGTTTCTTAGATTTTTCTTGTTGTTGTATTGGTCTCTCTGTCTATAATTGTCTTGTTATCCCAGTCAAAAGTATGGTTATGGGTCCAACAGTGGTTAGCTATTTCATACTGTTTAGTGTCACCATTTTGAAAAGCACTGAACATCATTCTGAACAGCTCACCTCCAAGCGTTCCTTGAGGCAAAGAGAAAAGGAGCACAAGAGAGCTGTTCAGAAAAATGGTCTTATTTTGACTTTAATTTGGAATTTAATCTAAAATCTTCAATGATGCTGTATAATCGCCAACTCTGTACATCAAAACCCACAGTTAACGGGAAATACGTTGCGACAATCACTACGTCACAAAACATGTGAAAACATAGCAACGGTTGCTACGTGGTTTTAACAAACTAGAAAGTAGATAATGTCTTAAGCGGAGTCAATGTGTTAGGAGCTTCATTTAATGCCCCTGGACTGTCATAGGTCTCTTGACTACCAACTCAGGAAGATGAAGTACAAATGCACTGAGTTTTCTTTGTAAAGCTCAAAATCATTATTTTAGGCTAAAAAACCTTAACCTCTGCCTACTTAAAGTTTGAAGATAAGAGGTGAAGGACGCATGTTTCCTTTCAATCGCACTTTCACCTAACATGTAAGTACCAAGTTGTCACATCCAAACAGTGACACTTCAACCATTTCACAAATATTGGGTCACCAAAGGTAGGGGTTGGAATAAAGTAAACAACCTGAATCTGCCATGTTTGCCAGAAACAAGTTAGGTTGAATTGATATTTTCACCCCTCAACAAAATAGTAAGCAGTGTAAACAGAAAATGTGACAAAAATTTTGCTTTCTTTTATCATCATGCAAATTGTATCATCCGTGTTAATTGGGCTCAGTTCTGCTTTGCTTTATTACTCATTCTCTCAATTTTTCTGGTTTTTTTTCTATCTACATTTGCCTAGAATCCTTGCTTTTCAGCTAGGTTGCCTACGACAAATCCAGGTGGGCATGGGCCCATTAATATATTTATGTATTTGGTTTAACGTCCTTGACAACCTGATGTGTCCATTTACAGCCAAAGATTACTTTGCTTTTATGTTTGTATATTTTGTTTTTATGTGTAGCGAATTGCATTCAGCACGTGTACAATCGAGGTCCTTTGTCTAAAGAATTGCTAAGTTCTTCATCTGCCAGAGGCAAAGACAAATATACCTCTGACCATGATTCTGTTACAAAAATAATGGGTGTGGCAAGTTTAGGTTAATTTCCCATCGGATCAACATCTTTGCCAATTCTCCAGACAACTTTCATACTCACAATATACAATCTAACTAGTAAGTTAAAAAATGCGAACATACTTGCCAAAACTCTCATTCACAGCATTGCACTACGATAACGAAAATCGGACCAAGTATTTGCAATTACTGGAGGATCTAATCTTTTTGGCAAATGAAGGCTCGATATGGAACTTACTGACAAACAGCATGATACAGGGAGTTACCCGATTTGTCTTCTGAAGATTCAACGTGAAGATCAAAGGATCTGAATTCTCCTAAAGCCCGTATCAAACGCACTGAGCATTTGTCTCAACATCACTCAACATTTGTTGCTAGTTGTTTAATCAGTCGTGTTTTGCTCAGCGGCTGTCTTTTTGCAAAATTTATGGAGCATACAAGTCCAATCAGAGACAAGGCCTGAACAAATGTTTCAGTGACTGGTCAAACACACAGAACAACATTGAACATTGCTAAAAACAAAATAAATGTAGCTCCATTGAACATCTGCATAGTGTACCAAGACCAAAGAGAACGATATTTAAAAAAAGGAGCAAAAATTGCAAAACATTTGTAGCATTTTCAACTGAAACAACATAATCTGCAGCTAAAAATATTAGAATTAAACTATCATATCAAAATTAAGCTACAGACTAAAAGCTAAAAAGTATTATATCAAAATTAACTATTGGTCAATAATTAATTCACAGGTGGGCTTAGCCACTTTATTCCCTCAAACCTAAATAAGAAGCTCACAAAAAACACACTAGAGTAGACTGAATTTTCTACAGACAACATTTTTACTTGAGAAAAATGTGACTCTTTTTTCTTTTTCAGGTCAAATTTAAAAGATATGTGAAATACTACGACTTCTCACTCCATATAGCAGAGATGTTGAGAAATCCAGTTAGGACAGATATGCTGGCCAAATATGAGTATACCCAGTACATCTCTAGTTATAAATCAGGACCAGTAAACTAAACTAATAACAGAAAATTGTAATCGAATATACAAATATAGTTGAAAAGATTAGTTCAACAGTAAAAGCTGGAGGCATTGGAAGCAGCTATATGTTGTGTCCAAAAGAAGTCACAGCTACTCACAAACGTTTTCAATGCTTTCTACCACTCGTGTTCTGTCGTTGAATGTGTATCTCACAGATGACAATTCAAAGAAAGGTTCAGGAACAAAATCTTTGACCTCTGTATCTTGGTTGTCAGGCACAATCATTTGCAAAACTTTCATAACCATTTCGTGGTAAAAGTTATGTCCTTATTGCCATCATTAAATACGGCATTCACATAACAGCACTTCTTACATTTTGCAGTCTTTTGTTTCGGATTACAGTGACTGCTTGTAACAAGATTTTGTTTCCTTTGTTGAGCAGGCTTGTTGCATTTTAAACAACAGAAATTTAAAGAAATGTTCTGGACACCAACAACCTCCCCATTAATTGACAATGTTGTAAGTCCTAACGGCAGTGACTGCGGTGGATTCAATGTGTCAGGAAAAAGCTGTTCAGTTTGAGAAATCTTTACCAGGGTTGACATAACTGTCACCTGTCAACTTGTTTTTTTGAGAGGTAAATGTTTGAAGATGTATGTACTACCATCTTCAATATCATCAACATCATCTTCCCATAGAATGGTATTTTATGACTTGCTACGCATTTTTTGCATTTGTATGAAAAGGGAAATGTCAACAAAAGCATTCCATCATTGCAAAGCTTGACTACTATGTCTATGCTGAGGTATCCAGTTATGCATTTCTCCAATCTGTTGTTGTGTGTAATTTGAATAATCTTGAGATCACTACTGAGAATTCTGTTTTAAATTTCTGCTATCATTGTGAAAAAGTTTAGAAATCTGCAGCCAACCCTATTACTCATGTGTAGTAAGCACTTCATCACTGGAATGCACATCACCCTGAGTGTATTCTTGCAAAAGCAATTATTTCAATTTCTTCATTCCAAACTTTCACATTTGCTCTTGCATACCCTGTGTTCAGGAAACTTATCCATTGCTGTAGATATGTGTGATCATGTTCGGGGACATAAAACCATGCATCTCGCATGGTGTTTAACGATGGCTTGTATCTTGTATTTTTCATTAGTTCAATTCTTTGAGTAGACATTTTGAAATTCAAAGTGAGTTTCATAGCACAATGGCTCTGGCAAGTTAAACCTACATTAAACCTACGAAATACCATCATTTGCCTTTTTAAGGCAATGCCTTGCACTGCATTGAGTGCGTCTTTGGACAATATTTATGAGATTAACCAAGTCTTAGTCAGGGTTGGTTTCCATTAATGAATGTTGGCGTGGATTGGATTTTGGTTTTGTCCGGTTTCCATCTGCTGGAGAATTAGGATTAAAGGTTGACAACAATCAATCGACATAGCTGCAAATGATCTTAGAAGCAGCCTTGCCATCTTCAATAATTTGGGCATCTTGTGGCTGAACACTTGTCATCAGATTTTTTCTGCTCTTTGAATCTCTGCAATGCTGACTGAGAAAGAAAACATAACCCTGGATCGTTTTTTAATTTTTTTAATGCCATTGAATACTACCACGTACCTGGCACCTGTAACTGTACCAGTGCCACTCTGCATCAAGTACTTTGTGTAGCCAGTGTTTGACAAAAATTTCAAGGTGCTGAACAAACAACAAATCAGCTTAATGAGGATTTTCAATGACATTTTGCCTTCGCTCTTGTGGTGCAAGTTTCACTGTCAGCAAATTTTATCACGTGTTTTATTTTCTGGGCAAATAATACATCTCTAAAAACTGATGGATTAGTTGGATCATCCTTGGTATCAGGAAACAGAGTTGGGAATGCCATAGATGCAAGAAATGGAGTGCTATACTCATTCAATGGTTCATTTTCAACAGTTGGCCAATCCATGCTACCAAGAATATTTGACAGTTGCATGTCAATGACCTCAACTTCTCGCAACTGTTTATCAGGAGCAACAAAAAAAAAAGACACTCCAGTGTGTCTGTCATAAAGCTTTTCATCATCAAGAATAT
Organism: Chironex yamaguchii; assembly: GCA_024741275.1. Lineage (NCBI taxonomy): Eukaryota > Metazoa > Cnidaria > Cubozoa > Chirodropida > Chirodropidae > Chironex > Chironex yamaguchii. The sequence goes on from JANTCA010072279.1 coordinate 13,297, forward strand.
CTGCATGACTATCAAAATCATCAGTACTGTAACTTGTTTCAATTTCTTTAAAGCATCAGGTACACCAGCCAAAGGGAGTGACTCAACTGAGTTATAGTTTACAGTCACATCACTATACAAGGGGTTGTTTTCAATCAACCACATAAGTGCAGATAAGACTACTTCTCCTCTTATAAACAAACTTTTTCTATAGACAAAATCTGCGTTGTTACCATTAATTTTATCACCTATTAGACTTAAATCCTTTGGAAAGCGTCGTAATGATCTTGGAATTTGAAAGATTTGGGGGAAGTTAATGCAATGCCCAGAATATTCTCTTTGCCCACCTGGTTTTATATAAATATTTATTGGCAATGATTTTGCTATTGGCATTTCTCCAGTCTGTGTAAGTCCCTCCAATTCTGTCGTTACCTTAGAAGGGATTATAACATTTTTCAAAGAAAAGCTCTTGGAAATTTCTTGTCTTTTTTACAGTGTGAGCAAGTTAAGCTTTTTCTTGTTTGGGGCGCAATGTTACTTAGCCATGCTTCTCCGCATATACAACATTGGAAAATCTTATACATTTTCGAAAATTTTTCAAATTCTGAGACACTGTTGAATTAAATTGGTTCTCATTCTTATCTCCAAATAATACACAATCTGATTTCTGCACTTTCTCTTTAAGTTTTATATTCTTTTGTGTATACGCAAGTTTATGTTTTGACTTAACAACCTCATTACTTTCCGTTGTTCCTAGTTTTTCCTTCAGGTATTTTAATTTGTGATTTGGACTGTGAATCCTGAGCTCTGACAACAAACTACAGGGATGTTGTTTCTCGGAGGTGAATATGAGATGGCATGGTTTGATGATTGCGTCACTACAGTAACATTTAAATTCATCTCTTTTAATGTCTCATTTGTTCCCTAGCAATTTTACTGCCAGCCCATATTGAATATTCCTGCTGTCTAGGAGCCTTAGTGCAATGGGTGAAAGGCTGAAAGTGTTGTCTAACCCAACAACATAACTTTAATTCATTCGTACCTCAAAATACCTGTGTAATATGGAAACGACTTCTTTCTCTATGACCCATTCGCACAAGAACAGATCCAAACAGATCCGTACCAAAATGAGCACAGATTGGCTTTCCGTTTAAACTGGAACTGATGAATCCGTACTGATATGGATCCATTGTCCGTACTACTTTGAGATCGCTTTCAATAGTACCAGTTTCCATACCAACGTAAAAGGGGCCATGTCTCGATAGATCTTGATTCTGAGTGCAAGCTTGAGATCATCGATGACGTTTTGCAATCTTACCAACATTCTTAAAGCATGCTTTAATGCGTCCTTAACCTTCCACTATAATACTGTCAGCAGTTTCCTTTTTTTAAAAAAAATTTTACTAAGACAAGTAAAACTCATTATATTTAACCCGTGAAGCATTATGGGTGAGTCAACGAAAACGTATTGAACACTAAAATCTCAACCAAAATATTTATCCACAATTTGTGAGGGTTATTTTTGCATAAATAAATCTATTTATGTCGTATTATCTTTGATCGGTTCATTGTCAAATCTCAATACAAATACAAAGTTGACAATTATTACCAAAAACGAGTAACCTAATGAGCAGATAACCATGGCCACGTTCAGTGCTTAAGATAAAAAGAAACTAGGTCCACGCTTTGTCCTCAAATTCATACCGTTGCATAAAAATAACAAAATTATAGGTTTTCATGATACTTTTATTACGATTCGTGTGTTACCAGCTAACACAATACAACTGGACGGATTAGAATTAAATCCTGTATGACTGCTATATTACAAAGATGATATAATCTCTCTTAAATACGCCCTGTAATGACACAAATCAAAAAATATGCCAGAATTCAAAGGTGCACATGATGTCCTATTACTAAAAAATCGCCAAGGAAAACCATAATATTCAGCCTCCTCTGGCATGACTCTCAAATACTGTTGGTGCTGATAACAGCTATCAGCAAGTTAACGACAAATCAATACGATATCGTTTTGTCTCCATGGAAACTCGTATTTTTCAGTTCACACTCTAACACAATGTAGAAATATCATACCTTGAACACTTCGCTTTACATAACGATAGTTTACAACAGCCCTCCCCCTGAAGGCAATCTCTCCTTGTCTTAGGCATAACCACTAAAAAAGACGCACATAATAAAACTTCAAAAATAGATGACTACAGATTGCTCATATTCCTCTACTACGTAATATCAGGTATACATCAAATGCAAAGATGCAGGAATTTGAGGTGGAAGAAATGTACTTAGCACAGGCCGACCATGCGAGAGCGGCAAGGAAGAAACGGAACACGTTTTTCTCATTTTTCACTTGTCTTTGTCCATCTCCACAACGGATGAAGTCGGACGAGGCCGAGTCGAGTACCTATAGCGATCCACATGTGACTGCCAAAGTTTGGATTCCAGCTTACCTGAAAGCAAAATAGATGTTAGCAATACGTTTAGAAAACAGTTTAGTAAAGATCACTCAGTTCACATCTCATGCTTCAATTGCACAAAATAACACTAGATATGATCTCGTTTAAGCTATCGAACATAAATTGCAAATTTACCTAAGATGTCTAACGGAATACGATGTCAACAAATGGCCATTTATCCATTTTGGCCAGCACGAGAAATAAGTTTAATTGAAGAGTGATGAATTAATAACGAGCATAACGAGCATAAAACAGTTGGAAATAGACAGAGTACACAAATTCTGTAATATTATACATTCACCCGTAGATCATAAACTACTATACTCGAGTGGTGTATCGAAGTTTTAAATACAACTGACAACGGGAAATAAAGCAAGCAAGGCAATACATCAAAGTATTATTCTTAGCCCAGGATTTAAAAATCAAAAGACTTCTTGTTTTCGATACATACACAGTCAAACTACGTGAAGTTAAGATATGAAATTTGTCGGACAATATCTCTATCTTATCTATACAATTCAACCACACAGTGTCTAGAGGCAAATAAGAATATAATCAAATAAACATTAGTAAACAACAATAATGCAATTGCCACTTTTTGCAATCTCGCTAGCATTCAATAATTACTCTAGTATCGTTATCAATCGGAATAGTCCTCATTAGGGCTTACTGAAACCTGTGTCACCATGCGTGGTGGATATCTATGGATATATCAAGGGTAGCCTTAGCGTTTGGAGATTTGTTCACCACTTAAACAGAACAGTAGCAGCAGAACGGCCATGTGAATTAATACAACATCAAACAACGGTTTGGGTCAAGCGTGTCCAGAAGGAACGGTCTTCAACTACCAAGGTAGATCTTACCCCATTATGCCTATGTCCCGAGAAATAACATCAAGATGGAGGAGCTATTGTACACCACAAACAGGCACAAGAATTGGTCAGCAAAAGTTAACAAAATATGTTGAGTTCTCTTCTGATCATCGTGGCTAATAGAAACATTGCAAGAACAAACGAATACAGGAACCGTAGCAATGGCATAGCGGTAGAGCGCTCACTTTGCGTTTCAAGGTTCTGGGTTTGAATCCAAGACTGGTCATCCCAAAGACATGATGCTTCCTTACTCAGTACACAGCACTTACGAGATAGATTATGGAAGTTAACCACACAGTGCCAATGGGCTAGCCCTTTACTGTACCCTTCACCGTGCTTGTACAGCTGTGTGGGCAAAAGGCTAAAGGAATGAAGAAGAGCGCTGCCTTGTATATCAAAATGATGTGGGAAGGAACTTTGACTATGGCCTTTTTTGACAAACAGCTAATAGTACAGCAAATGAAGAAATAAGAAGAATGCTGACAGTTTGTTATGACGAGAGAGATCTATTAACCCCATGAAGCAATGTTGCCTGTATAACGTCCTACATACAAAATGATTGCACATGACGTAAAATTAGATATACATCAACATACCCTGTGGATACATTGTGTATCTGGTAATAAAGGATTGGCAGCTGATTGGCCGAAGTTAGGATTTGTAGGATCCACTTCTTGACGGCAACATTTAGGCTTGCTCCGGAATTCAAGCTAAAAAAGGAAAAGCATAATAGATTACTTTCTTAAAACTTTGACTGCAATATATAAAAAATGCGAGCTTTTATACTTAGTAATCACAGGGAAAGGGATAATGACAATTATACTGCAGTAGCTGCTGGAACCAAATACCGCAGTATTATACCCATAGATCACAACTTGGCATCCTCATTGGGTAAAAACACGGTACGTTCTCCATTTAAAACTCTAAGTCAAACGGCTTTTGAAGAATTGACAAGATGCACAAGTTGTCTTTCCCAAAAAACTACTCATAATTCTGGCTGAATTGTTTGTATGATAGAGAAAGCAAGCGATAAATTTTCGTCAGTCAAAAGAGACAGAGTCATACCGCACTACCAAATTATGGTTATGAAATAGCAAGAATAACATATACAAAAAGTATGTAGGCTATAGTACTGTGATACTTACAAAATTGGTATCCCTAAAAGTATACTTGCTAGAATATATGAACTTAGTGGTGCTATCTGCAACGCTTCCAAGAATCTTTGCAACATCCTTAGTGTCTTCTGATGCTATTTCCATCAAATCCCTCTTTTCATTACCATTCTTGTCTTGACTAACTTCATTTTGACCACTAGTCTTGCCCTCTCTGTCTAAGCTTTCAGAAGCGGAACTGTCTTCTGTGGTAAGTTGTCTAGACAACTTGCTGATAACCTTAAGACAAAAATAATAAAACCCCAATGTTATCAATCAATATGTTTTGTGAAGACAGAGTTACCGGCGTCTCACGGGAGTGTATGCACTATTCCGTTAATAAGTGCAGGGTCTTTTTAATGGTAACAAAAAAATGATACCACGTTATCTTGCCAAAAAGACAAAAGCCAGGCAGTGGCAACGGGCTAAAACTTACGAAAGAGAGGGTCGCGGTCACAGATGGTTGATACCTGTATATATTCCGTAGTACTTCCTGAAAATCAAAGGCCCGTTCTCAATGCATAAAGGAGGAACTCGACAGTGACTAACAAATGAGTGTTCACTACCTCTCAGTAACAGTTAAGTTACTACTACTGAATGCTTCATTGCAGTACCTACCACAGATCTTCTCGCTCCAAAGGTGCCTCTCTCTTGCACACAGCTCCTAATGATGACAAAACCGTTGTCACAGCCTGTCACAAACGCGTCAAACCATTCACTTGATCCTAAAGCCTGTTATAAGGTGGAAGTAAAAACATAGCGACTGTCAACATTTCTCATAATTCTACTTTATAATTCTGTTAATCTTATGTGAGTGATGAAAGTTTCCAAAGCAAGGCTTTGCACTTCCCTACAATCCGAACAACCTGGATGTATACTGACATATATAACGTATTGTTATGAGAAGTAAGTACGGATGCGTCATTGATAAACATCAGTTAAACAAAGAGCAACTCGTTGTGGTGTAGTTTTCCACCTTTTCGCAAAATTCTAACGTGATGTTTCTCGATTGTATTGTCTGTTGTACCTTGGAAGAGTCGGACGTACAGTATGTTATCGGATGAGCGGCGAAGTGGAACAAAAATTAAAGAACACAGAAAAATCATTTCATCAGCTTCTGTCCTTTTCTTCCCTTGAAAGCCCTTAAAGCTTGCATGAGATACTGTAAATTCGGCAGAAAATAACAAAACTTTCAGTTCTGATTGACAATATTACCAATTAACAATCTCAACCTATTACTTTCAATAGAAGGCTTAATACCTCCTTGATTGCAGCAATTTTTAGGGGATTATCAATATAACATCGGACTGTAAATTTTGTCAATTTGGACTAAGCTGGACTTGTAATTTTCTTACAGAATTAAGTCTACGATGGTTTCGGTAAAAATATTAAGCTTCATGTTTACCTCGCTCACTTGGTCGATTACACTGGACAATAAAGAGCACTTGCGATAAGGATGCGTGTCCCTAAAATGCTCTGCTGTTTAAAGCAATTCATGAGCCAATAACAAGTCATGCTCAAACAAATTCCTCTGTTTGATCCTATCTGTACTAAACGTAGTCTGATTCTACACCTCATGGATTCATTCCTAAGATTTTCTATTCTAGTACGGTAATTAACTCAAGTCTACCTCTCCTGACGTAGCTGCTGTCTAAAACGTTTCACTGGCTCGCCAACAACGATTGCCGGTCCAGAAAGGGACAGGCTACCCTCTCTGAAAGAGAGTTCTGGTACTTTCGCTAAACGTAGCATTTGGTTTCTGACTCATAAGCCCATTAATTCACGAGCGGTATATCATTCTACATCTTAAATACTACTCTTATTCCTTTTCATAATGAACGTAGGTATATAATTGTACCTTGACGCCAGCCTTATGTCGTGTTACTAGTGTAGTACACAATCCAGTACAATCTCTGACAGCATTCCACATTAGTTCGAAGTATCTTGCCCCACCGGGAAGACAACAGAAAGCTCCATCCTCTGAAACAGCAAAGCCTGATCTTTGTAATCCATATCTAATACAATGGACGTATCCTATGGAAAAACAAACAAAAACAATAATTTCGTCTTAAATCACTTTCCTTTATATAATTCTCGAGTGTGACATAACCGTAATTGTCATTATAATGCTGTCGCGCTAGAGAGCAAGCTGGGGATTGCCACCTCTCAATATCATTTCAGAGAAAATTTAATGGTAATACCATAGAGCTGTTGTGGTAATGCTCCACGCATAGCCAAAATAATCTTAAGTAACCTGTTAGATACAGTTAAAGACAGACAAACAGACAGACAGACAAATAAATAGATAGATAGATAGATAGATAGATAGATAGACAGACAGACAGAAAGGAAGGAAGGAAGGAAGGAAAGCAAAAAGAAAGGAAGGAAAGAAAAAAGAAAGGAATGAAAGAATAAATAGAGCCATCATATGCAATTTTCAGCTTAGTTGTTGCAGATGTATCGCAAAGACAGACAGACATCATTCTAAAATTAAACATTTTTACCTCTTTTAGTAATCAACATAGGAAACTGTGGGTTGCGCAAATCAAAAATTTTCAGGTCTCGATCTCCACCACCTGTTTAAAAGTTAGACAGTTTACTTTAACGTAAGTGATATCAAATGTACCATTCTTGTTGAACGCAAAATGTAAGGCAAAGGAAATTGGCAATAAAAGTAAAATAGTAAGTTAATCCGTTCCCATATTAGACATATCCATACTAGGTGTCGAGAACGAGGTAAGCCATAAAAAAACACAGTGATGATTATTTCCATTATTTGACATAAAATGGGTCTGATACTTTGCACTGTAGTGAAAAAATACACAGTTTACATGTTTCAAATTTGACGGGTCACAAAGGTTTGTAATTAAGACTGGAAGAGCTACTCACTATATTGATGTATCGAAAACTCGGCTGGTATATCAACACGGCTAATGAAAGGGTCTGGGATCGACCCCGGGTGACGACAGTGCTGGTTTTCACTTTTCTTTCAACGATAAGCAAAAATTAAAACACTGAACAGTTGAACAGACACACTTCCATAATACCATAAACCTGCCATACAACTGCGATATAACAAAAATAGTCCAAATAATTCTTTTTGTATTTTCTGTTATATGACAGTTGTATGGTAGGTTGGAAGAGCAATTTCCCTTATACAAATGCATATAAGTCGAGTATGTCACTAAACTACGTACATGACCGAGTAAACACAGGAGTCAAACTAAGGGCATTTCAAAGAACTTGATCAATTTAAACTAATACAGCATTGAAAATACACATTATTTCAACACACACCATGACTACCCTGTATAACAACTAAGAATTCAAGAGCGACTGTTGACACTAAAATAACAAATATGGCCAAGATAAAATACCTGAAACAATGAAATTTGGATCTGAAGGACACCAAGAGAGGGAACGGACTGATAAGTCATGAGCTGGAAAGCTAATAACCGGTAGCACAGCTGCAGTAAGTGAAACAGCAAATCAATTACTTACGGTACGCACTTTTCAGAAGACATAAAACAAAAGTTTGACATTGTCAATCAACGGTGTAATTGACTTACAACTTGGCTCAAACTAGGCCGTGTAAGCAGAACCACTGCTATTGTAATACGTTAATAAAAGGCAATTCTTCAGCGTAAGTGCATTTCGTAAATGATAGTATTGAATTTCAAAGTAATTTCGAAGCCATAAGTAACTTTCATAAGCTTAACAAAAACACATACTTAACACTGAATTAAAGTCCATAAAAAAGCAAATATGATAACTTTAGGAATGGCTCAAGGACGGTACCTGTTGATTACATCTCTGTATTTAGAGTCTTTCGCCTTCTGTCACATCTTGGGTTCATACCTATTGTTATTTTTCAGGATGCTGGGATCGTATCATACTCTTGCAGTGCAAGGAATTGTAGTTACACGCAAGTTAAGCCTTGCGATGGCAAATCAAGAACTGCACAATATACATTTTCACGGATCCCTTACAAAAATGGAAAGTGCCTCCATGGATCAAACATCAGTCAGTCAATTAACTCATTGGTTTTCTCGATAAGCAAAGAATAATTCCAAGGTTGTATACGCATTATGATAAGGCAGCATTTTTAATAGTTAAGACAATACTTTAATCCGTAATTAAAAAAGACATGACACCACTTACTTCTAGTTTTCGAGTGAGGAGGATCGTCACACAAAAGTGAACTAATTTTATCAACCTTCCACAGGCACAAAGTACCTGTAAACGAGAAAAGTAAGATAGAATAAACATTTTAATTTTGGAAGGGCAATGGTTAAAGTTAAACCGATGCATTTCTATTGAGACTTCGCTAACATAACTTTTACGTCAATCGTAACTGCAACGCATCCTTAACGTAGATAAATGGTATAGTGAGCAGAGCTCCCAAATAGGGTGTTACAAATCTATAAGCATTGGGTTTGCATTTACTAGAAGACAGGTTAAGTAAAATGTTTCTTAATGCAATTTGAGGGGTGCGAGGATACCACACTATTCCTGTTAATTGAAGAGGTCAGACTTGTGCCGGCTCTGTGCTGGATTCATTTTCTCGTCAATTTATTAAAAGCAAAGTTGTACATATAAAACCACGCTGTCTAAGTGTAAATGTCAAAAATTGAATAAACACCATTAAAAGTTGGCAATCGAGGTTGCATGGATAATCCTGTTGAGCACTAATGTCTGGTTAAAACTCACAATACAAAGCTCCAAGTTACAATCCTGAAAGTGACAGACCGTAAGGTCAGGATCAGCCTTGAAATGCTATATTCACTTACCATCTCCAAATCCTCCTATTATCCTGCCGTGCCCTTTGGTAGGCTGCCACGCCAATGACATTGCTTTGAAAACTTGGACTCCTGGCTTTTCATGACGAGCAATTAATTTAAGACAGGGCATCATTTTTACAATCACTAAAAGAAAGGAGTTTCGAGGTGTGAAAGCAAGAGTTGGACTATTTCAAAATTCTAACAAACAACCATTTTACGTGCGAGTAAATTAACTAAAGAACTGCTTAAAAGTTCAGTCACGTAAAACTCCGTTTCGCATGTCTGTCAAGTCATTTTGGCAAAGTATCGCTTTATAATCAGAACATCCAAAGCCTGCATTAGAGATTGGACGACAAATCATGGCTTCATTACATATAAAAGTCAAGAGTAAATCTTGTCTACCGAGAACGTGAAATAAGTTTTAAAAAATGGCAGACCTTAAAAAAAAGAGGATAAAGTTTTACATATCAACGTTATATGTCCGCTGACCTGGAAATAAGATCTCATGACTGCAACCAACTATCCTTTAAGGACTAAAAAACATACTCTCAGATTCTTTAGTTGTGTATTCGGTAGCGTAAACCTTTTTACAGCACAGCTGACAGTCAGTTTCGTTAACTCAAATCTTTCTGTTGGTTACATGGTTGCCTAGGTCTAGAAAAAAGCAGTTATGTGGCGGCATGGATAGATTCACTTGAAGCTGGCCTGATAGTTTCCTCTCTTTGCACCAGGTGTATCAACTAAATTTGATCGTTACATCTACGGCACGTCATAATTCAAATGACGATATTCAACTATGTATGCATACATAAGATTGCAAATTGCGGAAGTAAAGGCGTAACATGTGATAGCTGTGCTACTTACAAAGAGCTTCTTCCGGCAAATCTAGCGATTTACGGAGTTGTTCCGGATATGGCACACTGCAAAGGAAATAAACATCCGGACATGTTGGTCAGAAATGGTGAACCCCGTTATCAGGCACTTACAAAAAAAACAAGAAATAAAATCATAACGAATTACAGCATACTTTATAATAAATATTACACAAATATACAGAGCGTACCTTGACATTGTACGAGGTAACTTGGAGAAAGAACGCCTATACATCATCACAACAATACAAAACATTAAAAATCCTAATTTGAAGGCCAAAGCTAGTTTCTATTTCGAGCACAAATACCACAATATTTTTTGCTTAATATGTTAGCATGCACTTGTTCCTTTCAAAGGTACGAATGTCAGTTCTCACCCGTCTTTGTTACTAGTCCCTTTACAGACCTACTTTACCTCGGAATCGTTTTTAAACGATAAGACGGCAGTACTTCCAGGGAAGTAGCAACGCAACTCATCGCTGGATTTGAACAAGGACTCCTTTGGTTAACAGTCGTGTAATTTACCGACTTTGTTGCTACTGTCTACACCACAACCGAATAGGAAATGCCGTTGAAAAAGGTGCACTAAACGTGAGAGTAAATGGTGAAGAGATCAGTATAGATTTTGCATGCTCTTCTCACCTGAATATTTGAATACTGCCATCCCCAAATGCCACAGCCAGTATGCCAATTCGGTTGAGTAGTTGCCAGTCCTCCTTGATAAAAGCAAGAAATAGCAATCAGATAGGTCCAAAATGCAAGAATTGCCTTTTTGTGCCCAAGGTTCTAAAACAATTACATCCTTTGCGAATGTGTGCCAATTCAAACCAGCAATACACTCCATATCATACTTTTCAATGACATGCCAATGCAAGTCCTTTGAAATGAATTCGTGTAACTTCACAAGGAAAAAAGTTGGTCTTCGTCAGCACTCAAACAAGCTTACCCTGTTTAACAATGTTTAGTTAAAAGAGAGGTTTACTTGACAGCAGAGAATGTACATGTACAATTGACATTGAACCCACATCGGACTATGAGTATATATGTAATAAGCTGCTAAGTACTATTTTCACAAGTAGAGTTCACAACCCACACCAATTTTTAACCAGGCATCTAGACTGGAAATAGGGCGAAGAAATTGTCAGGCTTGTAATATAGTTTTAATTATTCAAAATCAAATAGCTTTATAATAATTATGTACTGTCATAATATCTAACTACATCAGTAATAGTTCGAACTCAGCTGAGGACTACGTAAATGTAAAGATAAATTACACAAACGCTCAATTTATCATGAGTCTGCTGTAACAGAGAACGATAAATCTATTGTAAAAGATTTAATATTAATCAGTGTACTTACAGTTCTTCGTTTGAATGTGTGGCTGCAGGTGCTGACCCTGCAAGAACGATAATCTTGTCCATTTAATCATATCTTGACACTATTTTCAAGCAGCCGACGTTTGGTTGCTTGTCTGTTGACGAATTTAGAATTTGGGCCCTTTTTCAAATGGCCGCCAATTGGCTTCAGGGAAGTCTATTGTTCTCAAAACGAGCCAGACATCTAGTCCTTCGGGCGTCTACATCATTGGTTTCCACAAAGTCACTTCGAACCGTGTTAGTAAAAAATAGGTTACCAAGTATAAGTGCTTGTCTAAGATTATGTAACATGTTTAGACAACAGTAAATAACAAAAAACCGATATAGTACCTCTGATTTGCTTTCCCATGTTCCTGATGGACACCAATTAAGGGAATAAACAGGTCCGTGATTGTGAGCAATGCCCATTACCATCCTTGGTTGCGCTACAGATCTACGTTAATACACAGAATGACACGATATACGAGACTATCAACAAATACTAGACGTATGCACGAGAAAATGTATATCATTGAGACTAAAACCTCTTACAATTGAAAGCTAAAAATGTACTACCGTTATAAGATTACGTTTACTATGATTACACGATATCAATCATTTTACAAAAACATGTTTCTGGGCTAATAATGTTACAAAAACGAAAAAGATGAACCTAACGAATGAAAATCAATTACGTTCCCAAAAATAACACTACTTCCAGCAAAATGTGATACAAATAAATAAAACAACCACTTCCATACTACGTGGAAGCTCTTGTTTTGAATTATTAAGACTTGTAAGAGTTTTTCATATTGAAGCTCACGCTTAATACCTTCGGAATGGCAGTTTACCGGCATTAACTGCTGGACTTCAACTTAATTGCCCACGGATAATCTCAATCGTGCAAATCCGGGACTTTTATTGCACAAAGCCACATCTCATAATTCCAAACAGTAACTTTGTGACCTTTTTTGTCCTGCTCTGATATGTAGATGATGAACTGGAACACTAGATCTTTAGATTCAAGATGTCTCAAACTATAGTCGTGCACTTTAACCACTTGATTAGCCAAGCCACATACACTAAATGTAGTTAGACATTTTTATTATTTGCATCACACAGTATTGCAATTTCGCAAAGCATGACAGTGCTCCAAATGCGATGAAGACATGTCCCAAAGCGACGCATTATTCCAAACCAGTCACAAAAATTGCGATGCGAAGGTTTCAAAGGATAAATCTCATTTTTAGGGCGATTTTAAAATTTGCTAATCAAAATCAAACTGTAGAGCAAAGGTTGCTAATCAATCTTTTTTTGACGATTCGAGTCCTGTATGAGGTTTTTACGATTAGTGCAGGGGCTCACTGAATAACCCATAGGTAGCCTCAGCAGTTCGGGTCCAGTCCTTCATATTGAGACGATCATTCTAGTGATTCCTTACGCTCTTAACAACAGAGAGTTGGTTAGTGGTCCTGGCACAATACGTGACTTGGACCACACAGGTTCAAGGTCAGGCATTTTTGCACGCATTCAGTACATCACCCAAACAAAAGTGCGTCTTAATGCAGACCTTATTTAAGTTTTCCTGTTCGCCACTCGTTTTGTACTTAAATGCAAAAATGGCATCCCAACTATAACACCAAAGTTATACTTACCCGCTTTGATTTAATCGAGGCATATGCCAAATTTGAAGCATGCCATTACACTTCTCTGCAATAGAGCATGTAAAAACCTTATGGGAGAACAATGAGAAACAATCGAAAACTAAAGAAAAAAGAAGGACAGAACGTGTGGACATCAAAAAAGGATGCTAAGAAGAGAACCTTACCATTAGATATGCAAAGCATTCCGTTGAATAAAAATACAAACCATAATAGTTATTGATAATTATCACTGAACAATGTGCTTTTGAGAACGTCTAACCGTGTCTACACTTTATGTAGGCAACTGATTGGCATGACTCGTGTAACAACTTCAGAAAGACATCAGCTGAAATTTTAAACGATGGAAATTTAGCCAAGTGGCAATGCAGTTATCATTCCTAGTTCGCAGATCTCTTGAACGTTACCGTGTTCAATCACTAGTACACCAAGCGGACCAAGAATGCTGGAGGATGGATTGGCTGTACGGTCACACATCCAACATTGGCAACATCCAGGCAATAGTTGGAAAGTCTCCAATCAGAGCTACACAAGAAACTTGCAACTCTTAAGCAAGTGAAATTAGAAGAAATTGGAGATATTAAGACAAAGTGCTGTCGTTGAATACTTTGGCAAGAGAGCTGAATTTACCTTATGTGAGGGAGAGTAACACTTAACCCAGCAAGTTTGATTCCGTTCGAACAGGGAAACCTCTGCGGTGAGGGGTGGATTAAAATCCCATGTGACATATTAACCCATTCCTATTGTTTGGTAGTTTCTAAAGAAGCATTCGACACTGAAAACAAAACCAACTTATCAAAAAGAGTAGCTGAAAGTTTTTGTTCGTTTTGACACAAAGGGTAAAGCCATACCTTTATTACGTCCCAAACGGTACCGAAAATCGTCCCTATCTTATTCGTAATTGGTTTACATTCGTGCAAACAATATTCGCAATGAGTTTCTTCCACGCGAGTTTCCGATGACACAGCGTACATTCTCACCACTTTTCTTTTACATTCTTACCCGAGGCCCAACGTAGGGACAGCTGGAGAGACTGGCCCAGAACCGGGATGCCTGGCGAGCTCTTGGCGGCGGCCAATGTCCCTGAAGGGACTACAGGCGGTGACGATGGGGAATCATACAGGCAAGCGATAGCCAACACAACGATGCGTGGGACCTTATATATCAGTATTCATTTACGTTCCAGTTCCATTGGTAGAGCCCTTCATTTGCAAGATAAATTTTCCAGAACTGCAATACCGAGAAGCAGGAAAATAACGTCTATTAGAATAATCGTGGTCATTTTCTGTAGATAATCTAATGCTATTTAAACCAAAGCAATTTACACTTACGTCGCTGTGATTTCTGTGGACACTCACGGCCAAAAATTGATCCTGGTCCCCTGTTATCAAAGGATAAATCACAATTAATTACGAGTAAAAATTAGGCAAATTCGTGGCATCGAAATACAGAGTTATAAATGACCATGCATAATAACAAGGAGAGACTTACTAAGAATATTGGGATGTGTTTTATAAAACTATCTAAGATTAATCAGCACTATGGTCCAATGGTACTGGCGTTACTTTCAAATCGACAGACCGGGGTTCAATTCCCGGTGCAGATGCCGTCAATTACTTCGTCTCCCAAAATGTCATGATTGATGGAATGTCTACCAACGCTGTTGAGGGAATAGGGGTAGAGAAATAAACAAGAGTGTCATCAATTTTTAGCATAACAAAAGCCGTAATTAATGAAAGAGCAGTTTCCTTATTCTCTGCGATGTCTGTCTATGTTACCTTCGGTCTGACATAATGATACGCAGTATAAATGTACTGCTACTACTACAATATATAAATTAAAACTTAGTAGAACTAAAATAACCCAAATGAACTTAAACTGCTGAAAACAACCACTGGCAATTTTCAACCCCCAAACAAACAACGTGCCTTTACCTGGACATGGGCACCAGTCCATGGCCCAGATTGGTCCTCCTGTGTAAAATGTTTGATTATCGGATTCTAGTTTGGAAAGTAAAAGTGTGTTCAGTAGATGTACATGACACAAAACATAACACAATCACTTTCGGATAATGAAATTAAGACTAATAAAAATTCTATTGGGCTATCATTAAAGTCAATTCTAAAAAAACAGTTTTAGAAGGCATGGTTGGATTTAGGTGTTCATAACATTGTTCGGACGTTTTACCTACGTTTGTTTGGCTCTATAGTGATGACATTTACTTCATAACGTAAACATCTTGCTGATTTTGCCTACCTGACTAAAACACCTTTTTTTGATTCCGCGCCAGACTGCGAATGCTGAATGGGCGCATTTTCAGAGGAAGTTTTTGGTCAGTGTTACTCATACTAATCAAACCAGAGTTCACCACATCAAAACCATTACCCGGCAGATGAAGTGAACGGAGGGCTCCCTGGGTTGCTCTGTGTACCTTTAGGATGGAGAGTATTGGAAGCATTTTGATTATCTCTTCCGTTGGGAGGTCATGTTTTGACCTGTGTTTATTTCCGTTTGTTGTCTGCCTGTTAGCAACTTATACGGATTAAATTACCGAAATGTTTTTCAGAACAAGCCGTTAGATCTGGAGAATGCTCCGGATCACAATCTGGATTCAGGAATTTTGTAAAGGATCCTTTACCATTTAGATACAGGACTGTTTTTAACATATGCGCACGTCAATTTGCAATCAATGCTCTGGGGAATCGGTAAAAATTCAGGATATGCTCCATGCAGGTTCTACAAGATATAAATGAGTGATCCTGACCTTGGCAAAATTCCAGATATAACGAAACAGAACACAAGAAGGGGATCTTTGGAAAATTACCAACAACAAGGGAACAATTTAAAGTACAGCCATGTAACAAGCACCAAACAAAATATAGCCAAGACACCACGGAATCAGACACGTATGTACCTATTTCCCGCATTTCCCAAATAGCCATATGTTGTGTAACCCAAATAACATAAATATAGACTATTGATTATGCTGTTCATCAAACTATGGGGGAATGAGCTGAATAATGGAGGTCTGTGCTCTTTGACTTTTGATCTAAAATGTGTGCACCAACTCAAACAGAACAAATTAGGTTGAGGAATGTTCAAGTCAAAAACACATCATTTGCGAGAAGGCACGGTGTTGGTATGAGGCGTTCCTCTTATATCGTGAAGCACAGAGAGCACGCTAACAAACTTTGCATTAAACTCACATTATCAACAATAAGTTATTCATTATTGAATCGGGTAGAAAATTACTACGGCTACTCAACATAACAACAGTCTACTTGGGTAATTTAGCGTTTGCTCGCTTGTTCGTGTTGAGATAAAACTGTATTTTGCTGTCTAATCTCAACGAACTCCTAAGCACTGTGTCAACTGAAATCGGGAAGTTAACATATTCCATTTTGCTATGACACATTCCCAGTCATGATCATAGAGATATTACGTCGAGTGATTGGCTAAGGAAGTCATCAGCAACTAAACTACAATCAACACATAATCAGGGCTCGAATTTTCGAAAAATATTGACTAGCAATCCTTGCTTTGCAGTCTGATTTTAATAAGAAATTGGAAATTTTGATTTGCGGATCTCAATGTCGCCTAAAAGATTGTTTACCTGAAAAGTCAATGTTTTAAATGAGCTCCGACCCCTTGAAATTTTCGCTGTAGGTCATTTCTGCATTGCATTTTGCGATGCAGAAATGAAGTGAATGTGGAAAGTTATGGTTTCCAATCCACGATGGGTCATACCATAGACTTAAAAAATTGTACATAATGCTTCCCTGCTTAGCACTCAGCACATACGAGATAGATTATGGAAGTTAAGCACACGGTGCTACCAGTGGGCCAGCTCCCTACTATAGCATTCACTTTGCTTGCACATTTGTGTGGCCCAAAGGCTAAGCAAACGGAGATGAGCACCGCCCTATGCACCAAAATAATGAGGGAAGAAACTTTGACTTATATTCTGATTTTGCGACGCGATACTTCGCATTTCGAGCCCTATATTATGGTAGTGGAAGTGTCAAATCAAAAAAATCCGTATTTATATAGTCCATACTCATCAATGTGTACTGATACTGCATACACAACTTTAGAATAATTGAATATCATGCATTGAGGTAGTAGTTATTACCTGAAAGAGGTGGAGCTGTCTCAAACAAGGATAATGTGTAATCTTGCGAAGCAACACGATGCCTATCAGATGTTTCATAAATGATATTGAATACTGGAGATGAATTCGAAGTAGGAAGATAAGACTGCTGGTCACTAGAGAACGATAAAAGCAAAAATTCAAAATTGAAACTCAACATTTATTAATTATACAACTATGAGCATAAAATGTTTTTGTGGACAATTAAAAATTGCTTCAAAACTTTGAAAGTTTGTACTTAAGCAGTAAAACTTCTTCGACACTTTTGGAAATTTTAAAATGCAAACGTGTGTTATCGTTGTAATTCTGACTGCACTAGTTCAGTATTTAGTTGTGCTGGGCACGCTACTGTTCTTTTTGACTTACACCTTTACCCAGGTAAAAAGCATAAAAATTGCGGAACGTTACAAGTTCCGTGTCGCAAAGGACGGCAAATAACTGAAACAGTAAGGATTTCAATAAACACTATTTTAAAGCATCATTTTTTGTAGTGCTGTTGCCACAAGCACAAATGCTGAAACAGCGACAGACGGTGGAGGCAGCCTTAAGGTTTTATGAACAGGGTTTAGTTATTTCTGTGGCAATTGCCATGAAAAAAAAACAAGTCGGAGAGTTGAATGTGACAGCTAGCAGCAATCATGTAACTGTAAAATCCATTACGAAGACACCACTAGGCGTATAGATGTCTACATAAGTGAATGCCTTGTGCAGAAAAGAAAACAGAAGCAATATGAATGCAAATAAGTTACCTGCTTTTAACCAACTCCATCATGTCAAGAGAAGGTTTATATTCTTGAAATAAAACGTCAGATTGGTGCTCTTTTAGCCTGAAATACAAGCATAAGTCCCATGAATACAATAGTAAACAAGTGATACCGAGGACCGCTGTTCTTGCCTCAAGATTACAAAAGTTGACAAAGAACGCATTGTAGCCCATTCAAGTAAAATGAATACATGTTAATTAAAAGATCTAAAACTGATGAACTTGAACGGCATCAGAATGGACATCTTACATTTTAGACTTCGCCATATTACATCCTGTTTTGAGCAAGGTAAACCTTACAATTAAGAAGTCAATAAATTAATTATATGACAATGGTTTGCAACAAGAAAAAAAGGCTCAACAATACTAAACATGGCAAGGAGTAGCTAAGGACTTAAGAACGCGACAACTAGGTTAGTACGACAACCTGCATTCCAAGCAAGCGCTCTAAGCTCTTGCTGAGATAGAATAAACGATGGCTGGAGTAATGCATAGATGAAAGTCCTTATTAAAATAAACCAACAAAAAACAACCGTACCAGCTTATGTAAAAGGGGTGGTTGTCTGTGCCAGGCAAAACGTCAACATTATCTTTCCATTTTTCAACCTTGTCATGAAATAGATGCTTTACATGTAATCCATATCTGGGAGAACTGGAAGCATTTGGGTCAACCTTTCCTTGTTTCTTGATTTTTCTCTTCTTGTTGTGGTATTTCATACGCCCTTCAGTTGTCATGGATACGTCACTGTCTCCTTCGCTTTCTGAGAGTTCCTGAGAAGCCTCATCGGCTACATATTCGTCTTCCTAAACATTACAAGAAAATCAAGATAATAAAAATTGTACGTAAACAGTTGACAGGATAAAAAATAAGTCTACGAAGATGAAGATAAAGACGAAGACACCAGTGAAGAAGAAAAACAACAACACGAAGATGGAGACGTAGAAGGAGAACAGAAAGATGAAGGAGAAGATGAAGAAGATGAGGAGGAAAAATTTGACAATGATGACGACAACAACTATGTTGACCATGACCATTATCATATTGAGGAAGATGAAGAGAAGAGCAAACCACAATTGATACGAAGCAAAACACGCCAAAGTGGTGCACTGTTACCTTGTTATCCACAACGCCTTCATCTTCTAGGCCCACCAGTGACGACTTTTTGCTGTGGGTTTAAAACTCAATTATAACAACAAGTTTCAAGGTAAAAACACGAGTGGAAAAATTTCACAAAGCTGATAAAAACATTCACACACATACAGACGCGGAAGAAATACCTCTACTCCGTTCTAACTAACTGGGTTTAAGGCCGGTTTCCGTACAGCCGTATTATTTGATTAATCGGAAAAGGCTCGCAATCTTTTCTCAATCATGCGCATCTTGATGAAAATAACGCTGACTCAGAGATGCTCCCTCCTCGCGAGCTGCTCTTGAGCTTGGTCGAATTATGATTTCTTGGTGGGTTTAAACTATCCATATCCACAGTATGCTGAGGATGGCACTGAGAAAGCAGCTTCATGTCAAAACATCGTCCGTACACACAGAGTCAACCAACATCGGAAAAAAATTGCATGTTGAGCATGTTTCTAGAGTGAAAAAACCCTCAATCAGTATGGTGTGGATCCTTTTTCTAACTACCATCCCAAACACTTATCTACAGGCATTGAGATTGACAGGCCACGTGGTAAACGAAATGTTGGGTGCATTGACCATTAGTGAAAAGGCTTTGTTCTCGTTTGTTAAAGAGAGACTGGTAGCTGGGTCGGTCAGGTTTTTTTGATCTCATTAAAAGAATCAAGCTAAATAAGGGCATTGTGAAAAGAAAAAGCAGTAGAGATCTTAAAAGAGGACTGCCAAGCCTTTGGACTAACTATTGCTAAAACTGTTAGCCTACCAGAAGCATTCAGTTATCCTATAACAACAGTGCCTTTATCCATCGCCACTCCTGAAGGGACTTTACGACAGTCAGATAAATCTTCCTTCCGAAACTTTCTCATTACACAGTCAAAAAGCTCCACGAGTGATCCTTCAATCAGTGCAGCATGGTACTTTGATGGCATGGCGGCAGTCAGATTGCTCAATTCTTAAGATACTTGTAGGGAATGGTTTGACAACCTTCTACGATTTTTACATTCACCAGAAAAAACAAAGCCATGCTTGGTCGGTATGATCAATGATACTTATAGAGCAGAAAGTATGAAAGAAGAGACAAGGAAAAATCGTATTACGTCATCGATCACTTGTTAACTTTTTAAGAATGCTACCCAAGCTTAAATCAACTGTCAACCAACATAGAAATGGAATACCCTTTAAAAATTTGGGTTACCCATTTTGGTAGATGTTTACAAGTTATTCCCTAATACATTTGGGTTGGAGAGCAAAAAGCTCGCGATTTTTTCCCGTTCATGCGAATAATGCAGCTGTATGGAAACCGGATTACAGACTATCCCCAGAGCTCTTAATAATACTATAAATATCGATATTAAACAACTGGATTGCAGTTCAAAAACTATGCTTGCTGAGCAGATAGGGCTACAGAAAACTACAAAGTGGATCTTCCAGGTAATACTGATATACTAGCCAAAATGTAAAATAAATGATAAATGCTGCATCACACAAAAGCATGTAATTTACTTTATGACCGATGCATATTTCAATTGTGGCAGCTTATTTTAAAGCTACTTCGTGCTACTTTAACAGAAATGCATGTCCACAGATATTTCATTGAATGCACGTCAAAGTATTTCGTTGAATTTTAAATGTCCTAATTTGTGCGCGCTCTGAAAAAGTAAGGTCTTGTAAGTAACCATTCCATGTTATAATCTTAATTTCTCCTCGTACATTACCATTGCTCATGCACCGACAACTTTTAACTTTATACATCAAAGACGAACCCTACTCGACAGAAATAAAAACATGAAAGTTCATCAACAAAAGAGCATGTTGTTTTCTTACAAAGTTGCAGGCATAAGTAAACAGGGTGGTCTTAGGTAAGCAGTGGTATAGTTATAATGATAACCCACCTAAGCACTGAACAAGAGTCTCCATACAGTAGAGCTGAAGCCTTTTCTACCGGGCTACGCAGTTTAATAGGTATGGTTGAAAGACTCTTAGCTACTGAACCTTGGTGTTTAACTCACATAATTGAGTGTCTGTCTGATGGGAAAGAAGCTTTAAAGCGACGTGTTATTCGTACCTACAAGCTATTTGTTATTTTTTGTTTACGGTAGTTTCATGTACAACTAGACAGGGTGGTCTTCTGTCAGTAAAGGGCGTGACGTTACAGCTACAAACATGAGTTTCGAACTATGGTCCCCGACTGTAAATCTGACGCCTCTCTTACAGAGCTGTTACTTAACAAATACATCTAGCATTCAGGATCACAGCAGAAATGACCTTGTTAATTCACTAAATCTCCTTTCATCAAGGCAAATTGTTGGCGGAAATATGACAGTTATCACGACATAAAAAAGGAGCACTTACTTTAACGGTACTCTCTTCGCCGCGCCCGCAAGCTGTTCCGTAACAATAGAGAAGGCTCCGTTTGCATAGTTCAGTGAAACTTTCTACACGTGAATAGAGGAAATAAACGTGACACAGTGGTATATGAAGCAGAGTTTAGACTCCTTGGATCAAAAGTACTAGTAGGAAGTCAAATAATCTATATTTTGTTGGGCTGATAAACATGTAGTACTACAGAAGAGCATAAATATCAGAGTAACTCAACAACAAAGGGAGAGGGCCTAACGCGAGTTAGTAGGTTTTGCTCTTATAATAATGATATGATCTAGTTACATTCAGTTTTGGCAAATTTAGCGTAGATAGTGTTACGTTTTCTTACCAGAAATATAGACGAAAAGGGAATGCATACGAGGTTAAAAACTCGTGATCTGTACACTAAAGTCTCACGAAAACATTTGTGACTTGGATTAAAGAGACGTTCATAACATGGATTTGATTAGTGCAAGTTGGATTAAACAGGCGAGACTTGGGTAGAGATTAATGGATATGATTGAAAAAAAAGATTATGAAGTGGATAACATCATCTTATTTCTAACAGATGAAGCAGTTCAAATGTCCTGGATATATCAAGCTAAATTTTACGTCACAAAGTTAAAAAATGTGTGGACAAAATGCCAATGACAGCTGATTACCCTAGATTCACTCAGTGCTAATAATATCACTTTTCATACTTACCATCATCATCTCTTGCGCTTGAATACAAACATGCTTTTCAAATGATTGGCTCACTTTGAGTTCCCTGTGGCAACAAGGGCAACGTTGTAAAAACCCACATTCTTGACCATGCTTTAATGCATCGCTTACAGTTTCCACTTTCGCATTACAAGAGTAATTCTCGCATGGTGGCATTATTGATTCCTCAACTCCATTTAGAAGACGGAAAACCTAGAAATGATTTTAATTCGGTATTAAAACATTTATGCCAAAAATTTCTGAAAGAGATTACCTTGAGTCCTAGACCCAACAAGATAATGCCATGAGTAAAGAATTGTACTCATCTTGCAAAAAGTTCCAATAATCCTTCGCGGAAAGCTAACTCTCAAAGACCTTTGTTCTTCATATTATACGATAGCTAACAAACGAGGGATGTTTATGAAACCCGACAAAGTTCAAAGGACCGACCTATTGTCCTCCTTTACAGGCTAGTTGCACTGTCACGTGACATTGAAGGTGCACAACATCAAGCCAGTTATCAAACACAATGGTGGACAAGAATGATCCATATTTCTTTGGAGATAATTTTGATCCTGCTTTAGAAATTTTACAGAACGCAGAAGTTTTCGACGTACATTTCAAAGTTACAGAAGATCAAGTAAGTGTTTTAATCTTTTTCAGCTATTCAAATCTGTGTGTGTGTTGTTCAAATCTGTGTGTGTGTTGTTCAAGCCGACCGCGTGAGTCCTTTAATCGACCATCGAGCGAAGATTTGTGTTTTGTTTACGAGACTTTTCCATTAATGCGAACTTAATCAATAGCACTTGTAAACTTTAATCATAAACTTAGTCACCAAATCCAAGTAGGCTTTGTGTAGATTATTTGCTGCTTTTTTTGAATGAATTTTTTTTTTCTTCACAAATTACAACTTAAAAGTGCCATATGTGAAAATCGCAACAAAATGCAGTAGTAAAAGTGGACTTAAACGCCACACGACGTCAAGCATAAAGAAAGAAGTCATCGCTGCAAGCTGGACAACAAGTAATTATTAGCAGATTACTCAAGAAACGTGGAAAAAATCTATGACAACACAACACATCATCAAAACGACTTTTTCAAAGCCACTGCTACTACTACTTCTACTACCACCACTACTGTTACTACTACTGCTATTGCTAATACTACTACTACTACTGCTACTACTACTACTACTACTACTTCTACTACTACTACTACCACTACCACTACCACTAGCACTACTACTACTACTACTACTACTACTACTACTACTACTA
>JANTCA010072280.1:0-15380 GCA_024741275.1 Chironex yamaguchii
ATATATATATATATATAATATATAAACAGACACAGTGCTTTGATATATTTGTGAAGAAAGGACCATTGCTCAAAAACAAAAGTGAACGGTCTGGGCTCAAAAATTCCAGAGAGTTTGAGTAGTTTATGATCTTTGAAAATGGGAAGTGAGGGTGACAAAGGAATTTGAAAGGAGATAGCTCGGACTGCTTTGTTCTGTAATTTAAAAATTGGATCAATATACAAAGCATATGTTCCATCCCAGGTAGAGTATTATACAAGCAAAGCAAAACATCCAGCAGTAGTAAATTTCGAATTCTGGAAAATACTCCACATGTTCTGGCTAATTTTCAGAGAGCTGGTTGAGATGAATTTTCCAGCTTAGATGCTTATCTGAGAGGAGTCGTAATAATTTAGCATATTGAACCCTTTTAATGTTTCTTAGTAAATTTAACAATAGCATCAGAAGTAACAGCTGCAGAAGAAGAATGAAAATAATGTAGTTGGTCTTATGAATACTTAATGAGAATCTATTAGCATCAAGCCACTTTTTACTGATCTCAACACTCTGTTTACTATTTTAATGAAATTAGACAAGTCACTGGACTCACAGTAGATGTTATTATCATCCATAAGGAGACAAATTCAATTTTTTGAAAGTATGTAGTAAATCATTAATGTAAATATAAAAGAGTAATGGACATCATACAAAAACTTGTGGAACACCACAAGTAATTGTGTTTAAGCCAGAATTATTTCCATGAACTGATATTAGAAATTAGTCTATAGTTCGATGGAGGCTCAGGACATCCTTTTTTGAACAATGGAATTACCTTTGCTATTTTAAGTTTCTCAGGGATAATACCAGTCTGGAAAGATTCATTCACAAGAAGGGAAAGTAGTGGAGAAACAGATGGTCCCATCATTTTTAGTAGTTTTATACGCATGTTATTAGGACCTACAGATTTGGAGGGATTTAGGGTGTTGATTATGTCCACAACCTCCGTCTCAGAAACTGGAATAAGGAATAATTAGTTTGAAGTTCTGTTAGATAAATAATCAAGAAGAAATTTATGCGACATTGGAATATTTTTTGTTATGTCCTCAGTGACAGTAATATAAAAATTGTTGAAAATATTAGAAATTTTGTAAGAGTCAGAAGTTGTATTTCTGTCTTTGTCTTTGATTTTACTAATGAAAGAAGAGGACTTATGAGAAATCATTAATTTAATACCAAAACATAGCTTTTTCATGTTTTGTTTGTTAGAAGAAGAGTAATTGTCATAATATCTTGATTTACTTTCTTTTAATTCATTGGATACTCGATTTCTGAATGTTTTATACAGGGTAAGGTTGTCATCAAATGGATTCTGCTTTAATTTTAGCAAAATTCTGTCTCTGATTCTCATCATCTTTAGTATTTTACTGTTTACCCATGTTTTAACTTTTAGCTTTAATTCCTTTTTACTCGTCTTTTAAATTGGAGCATATCTTTAAAAACTAATCGAGATGTCCTGAGGACTGGCGCCATAGCTGTGTTGTGCTTGTTGTGTTTTTTTTGCTAGTGCTGGAAGCCATACTTCTTGAAGACTGTAATATATGCTGTTGATGTTATGTTGCTGTTTTCCCAAACCAAGAAAATTGTAGACAAGGAGACCAACACAATAACAAGAAAAATCAAGAAGCAATCCACTCCCAACAACACAACAATCACATCAACAGCATATCTTACAGTCTTCCAGAAATATGGCTTCCAGCACCAGCAAGAGTCTACAAAGGAAATGATCAGTATCCTTAATGTAGGACTGAAAAGCTTTAATAAGAGGGGTTAGTTCTAAATCTAGAACTTGTGAAATGTGTTCAGAAACTGAACCACTAAGACCCTTATGTATTTTAGGAAGTAAATAAAATCTGCCTAGTCTGGGTTCTCTAACATGTAAGTAAAATAATTTTTCCTTATCTATATTATTCTGCCGTCCTATCCTGTCTCGTTCTCACTAACCATATCACTAATACCAGCTATTGTATCTGCTCGTACTACACTGTACAATCCTTCTACTCTCAGTTGGCCTAATGCTTCATGCAGGTAATCCTCCCTATCCCATACTACAACTGCTGAACCCTTGTCCGCCTCCTTAATAACTATACTTTTATTCTTACTAGGACTACTAACTGCTAACCTCTCCCCTCGACTAAGATTACTATAGTTATGGCCATTTGGTGAGAAAGATATAATTTCTTTACTTACAATTTCAATATATGTTTTAAGACATGGATCAGAAGAGGGAGGGTTTCAGTTGGGCTTTTCTTTAAGCACATCACGTTTTAGTTGTTATTTGGAGGTGGCCACTATTCAGAGGTTTACTAAAAAGATTTCACTTAATCTCACACTTAACTCATTTTAAACACTTGAGTGCTGGTTTTGTAGATATTAGCCTGCGTGAAAAATATGTCCGCAAATAGTTGGTCTTTGACTGGTAGCAGTATAATTTGTATATTTGTAGCAGCAATACAAATGAATAAGACATTTGTGAACAGACAGATAAACCGGTTCCCATTTTGTTAGTGATAAAATGAGAAATACGTAGGCTTTTACTTTTTCAATTTCCTATTTCAATTTTCTGCTGTCTTCTTTATATGCCTCATAGTTTGCTTTTTACTTGTCTTTGATTTTCATGAATATCTGCTTTATGCTGGAGGAATCTCCTTTACATTCAAAAATACAAAGCACTTGCATCCAAAAGCCTGCTCCTCTGTCGTCTAGCTTTCCAGATATCTTTACTAAGGCAGAGTTTGTTGATTAACACACAAAACGAAATATGAATTTGTTTAAGTAGCTGGGCATGCGTTTGAGGGATAAGGCAGTAAACAAGATGGTCAGGTCAGCTTCAAGCAGAATTAAACGACAATGATGAGGAGCTAAGATATGTTTCAGCAGTTTTAAAATGGCTGCGGATGCCAGAGAGCAGAACAGTAATTGGAAAAGGTTGGTAAAATAGGTTTCAAAATGGCAACAAATTTAGAGGAACTGAGGTTCAAAAAATTGCAGACGGACTTTTGTAACAGATTGTTTTAATTCAGGACAATGAATTGGTGTGAAGAAACTTGTTTTTGTTTTCGGTGTCATTTTGGGTTTTTTTTATTGTCAGAAACGTAATCAGATCTCTTGAGAATTTGTGAATTTTAAGATCATACTTCAGTGATTTCAGGAATGTATATTCAAATCAACTCATATGTGTAGCTGATTTTAGAGGAAAGCTTATTGGGAGGTGGCTGCTATTCGGAGTTTAGCAATAATATGGGAAAGCATTTGAGACAGCAGGTTAGTAGCCATTGTCAGTATATGGCTGCCTTTATGGGGTGGGCACTATTAGAGGTTTTAACTGTAGAAGATTGAATACTCAAGGATTTGTCTTCATGTGAATTCTTTTTAGTAACTTAGTTCCAGTGATTATCAGAGAGTACATTTGTATTATTTGTTTTAGTGGGGTACTCTCTGAGTCGCCATATATGTACCAACTACTTGGACTCAACCTTCTTAGCCTTCTAGCACAAAACAGATTGGCGGAATTTCACACAGTAAGTACAAATAATAGTTTACTATGTTTGTGCACACAATTTATGCCACAATGTGCTTTCCTTGAGCACTACTTAGGACAATTCTTTTTCCTTGACCATGAAATTGATATCAAACATCATTTTTATTGTTTCATAGTTTGCTTTTGGTTTATTGAGAAATTGTTTGTGAATTTCTCATACAGGTATGTATTGTTTAGATGTATTAACAAATTTTGAGCAATTTAGCAACTAAGAAACTGACAAATATGCACCACTCTTGTTTTACCAGAACATTTTATTTGGTTGTGTGCATGAATGAATTTTGGGGGGTTAATGACATATAATATAGTGTTGAATTAGTATTTTACCATGGGTCATTGTTAGTGCTGACAGTCGTGATGATTGTGAGTTATTGGGATGATAAGAAAGAACATTGAAAGCAGATCTCCAAAAGATTGTCGAAAAGTTTTACAAGCCAGAAACTTCCCATCTCAAGACTTTTCTGTAAACAGAATCATCCTAGTAAAGGCTGGGATAACTTTTAAGATTTTGTTCAAAAAAATTTTTCGATGCAGAGATAATTTATACAGTTCATGTGTTGTCGCACAACATTTACCATGCAGATCATGGCAACCATCTAGTGAAAAATTGCTGTAACCAGTACTACTGTTATCATTGTGACCATTCACAATGGTATTGGAAATTGTGGTAGTAATTAAGGTATAAGAGGTTACTTCTGTTCTGAAGTCGTAAACACTTAATTTAAATTGAAGGATTTAATATTCATGTCCAAATGGCAAAGAATTTACCCTAACAGGGATATTAACTTAAACATTTGCATGCATTGCACATTGAGTTGAAGTTAACATTTGACTCAACAATTCAGTGCTCTGTCGAAGGTGAAACTGTGCCACATGTCTTTCGTATAATGGATTTGAACTACTAGGCAATTATTTGTTTGATGACATGTTGAGTTAAAATTTTATTAAGGAATTCAGTTTTGTGGCAATAACCTAGTTATGTACAATAATCTAAAACCCTTTTTGCAATACATATAAATGCTATTGACACCTCCTAACATGTTTCTTTGCACAGGAGCTAGAACTTTTACCATCTAAGGAGATCCAAGAAAATGTATATATACGATGTCCTGTTGCGCTTGAACAGGTGAGTATTTGCTCCATAGTCCCCAAATTAATTATGAGAGTCTAGGTTGCAATTGAAATCTAATTTACTATTACCATTTAACAACTGCTAATTTTCTGCTGGCTGTGATGTAAGGCAGCACTTTCATCAATAAGCGTGAAAAGAATTTTATGTTTCTATGTTCTCCTCATCACAGTGACTTCAAATACTTTACGACAATTTATAGTTAATGAAGTTCAAAATTACCCATTCCATAAAACCATTTTTGCTTAATTCCCAGGATTGCTCATGAGACTTCATAACTTTGACTTATAATCTGTGAAAACTTTTAATGTTCTTAAGATCTAATTGTTCTAGATCTTAAGATCTAGTCATTCCTGGATTTGGAAAATTCAATCAGAAGTGTCAGAAATCTTGTAGCAATAGCTTCCCAGGGCACTTAAGGATGTATCGTAACATAATTTTAAGTTTGTTAATGCGACAGTTTACCTGGAAGAAGGTGCCAAACATTTAGAATGCTGTTTGGACTTACTTTTGGGAACATGTTTCATTGTCTCCAACCAGAGAGATTATTGTTGGTACATTTGTACTTTATCTAATCAATTGCAAAGTTGTAGAGTGCTTATTTGTATGTGGAAGGTTTTGTTTCGTATGCATTCCTTGGTTAAACCAAATGTTTTGAAATTGCTTCTTAATGCTTTTCTACTTAACACTTTAAGATAGACTACGAAAGTTAAACACCTAGTGCTACAAGTTGACTAACCTCCGTCCTGTAGCATCCAGTGTGCTTGCACAAGTGTGTGGCCTAAGGACTAAGAAGACAGAAATGACACCACCCATACTTATTGGGAAAGACTTTTGACCTTGGCTTTCTAGTGTTCTTCTTTTTCTTTTTAGTACCTAATGGAGGGAAACTACAACAAGGTACTTTGTTAATAGTGTTTTAGAATTTTGAGAAAGGCAACCTTTTATATCTCTATATTGAAAGGTTTGTATGTCAGTCCTGCCTTAAGGTTTTTGCTCAGTGTATTTGCAACTTTACGTTTATTCAATTTCATCTCTACACCGTCATCTCTGGTGTATACTTTTGAGTAGAGTGGTGTTATTTGATAAGGACTTAGCCAGAGATTACTATGAGGAAATCATGTTAGATACGTTTCATATATACGATGAGATACTTACTCATATGACTAATGAGTGTCTTGTCTTTAAAGTATTGGGAGAGACTACACGATGTGCATACTTCACAGAAGAGAGCGAAACGTTACCATATGGTAAATTAATTAAACGTCTGTCAAAG
The DNA here is from genome assembly GCA_024741275.1 of Chironex yamaguchii. Taxonomy (NCBI): domain Eukaryota; kingdom Metazoa; phylum Cnidaria; class Cubozoa; order Chirodropida; family Chirodropidae; genus Chironex; species Chironex yamaguchii. The sequence goes on from JANTCA010072280.1 coordinate 5,983, forward strand.
GTGTAAAATAAAGTGTTTTATTATTACTTTATCATGCTGCAAATGTAGCATGTGTTGCATAGTGTTTGTCATTAGATGTGCTCCCAATGTTTGAGTATCTTATAAAATGCTTCTCTTTGCTAATTTTATTTAGGTTTTTCTAGCAAAAGGCAACGTGCCTGCTGAAAGTTATTATTTTTTTATTGATATACTGCTGGACACTCTAAGGTGAGCACATTCAATCTAACTTTTGACTGTTTCGCTTGTACATTTGTGTTAATGGCCAGTTGACCACCCTCTCTTGGTGGTAATCTTGGAAGAATAATTTTTAATTTTAACGTATAGGAAATTACCGATCGTGAGAGTCAGTTAATTTTTTGTCAATTTATTTGCTCCGCTTCATTTTATAATGAATAATTATACAAATTAATGTGTATAACTCGTCGACTAGAGTTTGCTCGTGTTTACCGCCAGACTCCTAGATCACGGTGCACAATTGTATTATTGCAGGTTCCTTGTATTGACAGTTTCAATTGCTACTGGAAGTGTACGTTGGTTGCGTGATGACTAATAAACTGTGTTCACAAAACTGCAGCTGAAAAAGAAAGCCATAGCCTGTTACTAGTTTAGCATATCTCAACAATCACTTATCAGACAGTATTTCTATTAAGCTGGCCTCTTAGAGTGGATTTAAATATAGTTATTAAAAATCTTTATCTTTGGAAAAAAAGTAGACAATCCTTTATGCTTCTCATGTCTCAATTCTCAAACTTTGCAACATGTGGTTTCTAGCTGTCCTGTACACTTAACAAAGTAGACAATCCTTTATGCTTCTCATGTCTCAATTCTCAGACTTTTCAACATGTGGTTTCTAGCTGTCCTGTACACTTAAATTAAGGACGTTACAAGTGCCGACATGATTCAGTTTTAAAAATCATTGCTCAGTTTCTTCTATCTTCAAACAAAGATCTAAAAATCTACTGTGACATTGATGGTTTCTTATCACCAAGTTCGATATCTGGAGATTGACATCCCGATATGTTGATTCAATGTAGCAATTCACTGGATGTACTGGAATTAACTGTTGGATTTGAAACAAATCTTAATTCAAAATAGCGGAGAAAATCGAACAAATATAAAACTCTTTACAAAGATCTTGCAGAAAATGTTAATGTTCACTTCATTAATTTGAGTATGAGTCCAATTGGAGGGATAGCAAAGGACAGTCTGTTTTGTTGATATGTTGGAAATGTCACAAGGTCGATAACCTTGATTATTTGTTACGTAAAATAATTGGCTGTACAATAAGATCTTATTTTCCGTTTTATCGATGTAATAAGGACTGGACTTTTTCTTTTCGTCGTGATCATATGTTACTAAGATGATTATTATTTATTATTATTATTATTATTATTATTATTATTATTATTATTATTGTTATATTTCGTTTTACAAGAATACTTTTAATAATTTTGTTCTTGATTTTCTTTTGATTCCCTTCCAAAGTGTTGTTTTTCCACACGGCTTATGTCTGCCCTGCTCTAGATTACTTATAGCTACTTAATCAGCAAGCCGGAAATAGCAATATAGTGATGTGTGCAAATAATGTTTCAATTTCTCAGTTCCGCCAAATGATTCAGTTTGAAGGCGAGAATCCCTAGTTTTGTCGCTTGCTTTCTTCTCCAAAAGGCGATGAAGTTACAAAACTTTATATAGTAGCCCACAAACTACATTATCGATTGTTTGACCCTGCTCCTTGAGATGCTTACAAAATATATTCCTAGCAACTAATGTTCTCACAGCCCATCTGTCACAATTATTATTGTCTTCTCTTATGCAGGGAAGAAGTAGCTGCCTGTCTGGAAAAGGCGTACCAGGAGATATCATTTTCAGGTGCCAGGCGAATGCTGTTTTTTGACAATGACAAGAATTTGAAAGTATTCGCAGATCAGGTAAAAGATACGTCTTTTGTGAATGACAAGTTGCAAATTCTTATTTGTTATTTAAATAACTGTGACCAAGTGTAGTGAGGAATGTTGTTGTACTTTGTTGTTAGCAATTTTGTACACATCGCTTCATTTCGTCCTTTTGGTTGCGTTGAACCGCCTTCAGAAAGCAGCAAGTTGTTTTGGAATACTTCTACACGATCATACACAGGAAGCTGTCTGCAGTTGCAAGTAGAGGAACAGCTTTTACGATGTCTGTCGGGCATGAAAGCATGACAACAAAGTTTGTGTGATGCTTGACTAGTCATTATGGCTAACTTTGTAATCAAACCTGAGTTTTTTTAATTGATCAAACTGCCAGATAGTATAGTAAACATTCATTTGTAGCAACCTTGTCTTTTTTTTCGAAGACTTTCCGTAATGAAATTCCTACAGAACATGTATTAGTAAGCAGGCATCCTGTGCCACATGCTGCTACTATGGAAATTGTTCTTGGATCATGTTAGGAATTATGTTACGTGTTTTATGACATCCTTATATTTATACTCTGGTTTGCAGCAGACGTATTATAATCTTTGGAAGTCGTAAATGAAAGGTGCTTTTCGTCGTGTGAACTGTTCTGTCTTGGTATTAGTGTTATGTTTTTATTGTTTTATGCCCTAGCGAGGATGGAACCTAGCAAATGATGGTAACTTTCATTTTCAGAGCGAAGTTCATGACAAACAGGAAATGCCTGCTTTAAAGTTGATCCAGAACTGTTTAGAGTATGCAAAAGAGTTAGAGCGTATAGTTTAATTGAACATTAGTAAACCGATTCGATGTTGTAGTTGAAGCTGTTACCGTCAAGCTGGTGTTTTTCTCGAAGATGCTGTCACATTACTGTATCTTCGTGATTGTTGGTGTTTTCATGCCCGTTCTATGTTATTCTCATCTGGAGTATTACATTCTTATAAGACTTGCGCCTTTTAGGGTCTGTAGGCAGAAGAGACAGTGCAAGATTCTGCCACTTTGCAACAAAATCAGAAAATCTGCCAAGTTGTATTGCCCACAGTGATTTATTATTCTGTAGTAACAGTCAGATACAGTACAAACACAGAGGAAGTGAAAAAGTTATGAAATAATGTAGTGTAAACTAACACATCATATTTTCAGATCACACTTCCTTTGTAATTTTTTTGCGTTCTGCTGCGTTCGATTTATGTTAATTGTAAACAGAGCATTTTTACTGCTGCTGTAGTTTAGTGGTGATTGTGGCCGGGTATGACGAAGCACTAGCTTGTAATGCAATTACTAGGAATGTAGTAGGCACTGCTGTAATTATATGGTGTACAGGGGCGGGTGGGAGGCAAAAGGAGTTACTAATACCAGGAAAAATTTTCAGAACCACACCTTATGTTTTGTTGGTTACACACATTTTGACAAAACGGATCAAAATCTTTTTATCAGTGTTTTCATTTTGATTTTCAATGAACAGCATATCAGTGGTGGTGTGTCCAATGGGGTCGGTGGGGTTTACTTCCTAACAAACTGAAAACAATATTTTCCTTATCCCCGGTTAAATTTTCCATCAGAAAGAGTTTTGAAGGATAACTTTAGCTGGAATTTATGGCTTGGCAGCCAGCTGGTTTGGAAGAGTTTATGCCCAATTTCTTTTCGTAGCAAAAGTGTGACTCAGACGTCACCTGTCAGAAAATTCTTTAGACTGGATGATCCACGTTGACCTGGTAAGTTTCATTTTAATGTTTAAGCCCTGTTTAATTCTAGTTTTATTTATGTGCCAAGTTAAGCAAGGATATCTTATGCATGTCATGTTGAAATGGGAATTCTCTTAATGGCTAAATTGTTTGTCTGTCTTGACCTTTTTGGTGGCGAGAATAGGTAATCATTGTTTTTGTTGTAAAATCAATGATTCGAGATTTGGTACTAGTAGTGGTCATTGATATAAAAATGCATTCAATGCCCTAAAATTTATGGAATTGTTTAGAACTCCATGGTAAACAATTTTATGTTCTGGTTTCATGATTTCTTTAAATTATGGGTTTCTAGTATTTGTTTACTATCATTTAAACAACACTAATTTGAAATCCTCTGGTTTTAATGTTTGGTTTAAAGTGTCTTGAACATATATAGACGCTTTACAAATTGAGTCTAGCATCACTTCTGCTGATAATTCTCAAGAACTGAGATACTCACATTGCTATTTGTAACCTGTCAATAAAGGTACTGAATGGAAGCTGAGATGTAGAGACTTAAGTATAAAGGAATTTGTTCACGATCTATGACCAATTCTCGAGAACAGAGCCCGAAGTATTACTTAGTTCCGGTAAAATCATCTGGTTGCATCATTTAAACTAACACAATTTACGAATATTACAATACGAAAAGTTACAGAAGATGACAAAAATTTTAAATGTTTGCACAAAACACCAGAAAATTGTATGGAGCAGAATTTTCTTAGAGGAGGAGCTGTCTCAGTAAGTAAATTAATCGAGGAGAGCACCCCCTTGATTGTGATTCAATTTTAAGTATCTTAATTGCTAAAAAAACCTAAGAAGTCTAGGCTTGATAATTAGTGAGGAACAGGTGAAGAACGTCAATTTTAGTTGACGACAAAACTTGTCACTAAAGGAGACTGTTTAATATTCAGGGGAATGTTGTTCCAGGATTTATCACAAGTGTACCTAATGGATTTTTCACAATATTGTAAAGTATTATGACGTGTCACGAAAATTTATCCCTGGCGAGCCAGCCTTGTATCGTGTTCATGAACATCTGACAAAATTTGAAAAGAATTGTGAAAGGCTGGAGTTATGCCATTAACAGACCGAGACAAATAAAAGCAACGTCAAATGAAATACATCATGCAACGTAATAATCTTCAAGTCAGAAAAATTAGAAGATGTAGAATTAAAGTTCACGATTGCAATAGCTCTAACAACTTCCTTTGGTTGAATATATAGTGGTTTAACATGACCGTCATAGGTAAGACCCCAGACGATGATTCCATATTGAAGAAAGGAGGCAAAGAAAGAGTTATACAAGGAAATTGTATTGGCCAAATGTAATCTCTGAAATCAGCTGTCTTGTTGATGTCTTTAAAGCAAGGGTTTAAATTCTCGACTGCATCCGTACCCGCAGCTCTATGAAGGAGCTCCGTTCTAAACCTCTCGTCAAACCTTATTTCAGAACCACACTGTGCTTTAGTTATTGCCTTTTATGTTCTAAATTGCCCTTCATTAGCACTAAAGCTCGAGGTCACGTCTGCCTCAGTTTCAGTCTGCCAAGGTTCCCTTAGAGATTATTAATAAAGAATGGTGTATAACTTGCAGTTGCAGTCTCTCCATGACTTCCCAAACTGTTATAAATTCGTATGCTCGGCTCGTCTCTATTAATAACCATGGTTACCTTCGGAAATACCAGTTCGCCTAGATGAAGACATTCATCGCATCATATTAGCTCCAAGATAACAATTTAGGATAAAGAAACACTACAAGACCAGTTTTACAAATTTACAACGTGTTTGTCTTTGATTTTTTGGTACGACGTTGCAGCACAACAACCATAGAAACGGGCCCTATTTTGTACCGTATGGTCTGCGAACCACACAGATACCCAATATTTGATGCAAAGGAGATGACCTCTCGCAGTAAAGGAAGGTAACATTTACAATACATGAAAACGGAGACGGAAATGTCACGACAATGGAAAACAAAATGGCAATCAAATCCCTGTATCACTCAAAATTTAATTTCAGAACGGATCCATGATAGTTGCATTCATTTACAGCAGTATTATGTTTACGTTGCCACAGTGCTTACAGTATTTGCATGACAAGTACTATATACAAGATGAGGCGGTATTTATCGTTCCTTAAATAAGGAACACTAACAGGTCAATTACTAAGTCCCAATGCCTAGTACTTTATTAAAATTGTGAAATATTAACAATAAATTACAATGCTGCAAAGCAATAACTTCAATACCCCCTTACTTTTAACCCTTATATTAACACTAATATATATGAACAATAGGTCACTAACACCACTGTCAAATATTTTGCAGTAGCTGACGGTAACGAAAGGAAGTATATCGAATTTTGCACGCTAACACTTGCATAACTAATGATACATGCCTCAACAGAATAAGGATTATGAACCAGGCCTCGTTTATGCGAGATGTAATCAATCTATTCAACTAATGTTAGCCATAAATGATACCTCATGCGATACAAAATACTTGATATAAAAGACAAAATCAACAACCTTTTGTGACCACGTATACAGTGCGACGGATAAAACTTATACCAATCCACCAGTGTTTTTATCAAATTTACAACAGAACAAACCTCTAGAAGTCTAGATCGCGTTAACTTACAACAAATACACTTTACACCACGTTTACACCAGAAAAGATCCCTTTGTGATCAAGTTCACACCGGGAGTTAGGAAGCTCTATGCCATCCAAACAGTCCCTTTTTCTAACTTTGGTGACTAGGGCCATCCTCTGTGGAGGCCATGTTTAGTAAGTGGAACTATGTATAATTTCTTGAGTAAAGATCCGTTTGTTGTGTCAAAATACACACTTAAAACAAACCATCGCAAATAACTATCCGCTCTTATCGTCAAGATGTATGAGACGAATTCGACTTCTTATAATGCATACAGGGCATGCAGGACAGGACAGAATGTATTAAATGTAAGTGTTTTCCGCTATAAAATGGTTAATTTCTATTGCTACTTCAGTAATAAACATTTAGTGCAGCATGAAGATTGATTACAAATTTCCAGATTGATGTCAATTAAGGTAAATTAACAAACATTTTTCACATTGCAATAAAACTATCTAATCCATCTAGCTTTGCCTTCCATCTATCTATATGTGTCATCCATCCATCCATCTATCCATCTATCTATCCATCTATCTATCTATCTGTCTATCTATCTATCTATCTATCTATCTATCTATCTATCTATCTATCTATCTATCTGTCTGTCTGTCTGTCTGTGTCTCTCTCTCTCTCTGTCCCGCTAGCAAACTAGCCACCTGTCTGTCTGTCTGTCTGACCAAACTATTTATACATATAACTTACCTATCTATCTGCAAATGATGTAATGGTTATTTCGGGATAGACATATTAGTACCATGCATTATCACAAAATATAAACGAGTTAAACATGTAAATAATAACATACTTATACACATACTAAAAAAGGTAGAAAGACAAGTAACAGAGTATAGAGTGGAGTTTCGTAAAGCACCGTGCATATTTAAAAAGTAAGAAGCTTGAGTACTAAACGCTGATATGTGGACCAGTTCGGCTATATATTTTAACTCTTCTTACTATGGGAGATAATACGTCAAAGATCATAGAAGAATCGCTGAGTAGCTGAAATCAAGTATACATTAACAAACACTGGTAAAGTCGAAAATAACATCAAATGTACGGGGTAATCGTGGACCGCCGCGATCTACCCTACTATACAATTGTGATTGAGTAGCTTCACATTTTACAAAAACATTCATGAACACCTTCGTCAAGATTAAGTAATAGAAATCACGTAGAGGCCTGGTTTTATTGCACAAAGCCATTAAGAATATACTTTCAACACTTGATGTATTGCAGGTCATAAAGACCTCTTGTGGGAGCAAGACGCCATTAGAACTTAGTCCTCCAAGTCCTCACGATCCACAGCTGACTCAGTGGTGTGTGAATCCGAACTCGAATCTCGATCAACTGCAGGGCATTCGAAATGAACGACATGGAAAACCTGAGCGAATAAGAGAGAAATTATTTAGCAGAAAATGACAACATCATCAAAACACGAAAACAGCAATAAGAATATGCAGTTATTCTGTTTTATTTTGTTTATTGATCTGTGAAAGCCAAAATAGACTGGCATGGCTCAAATTCCGTCGGCGTTTTCAATTATCAGCATCAAAAATATGTGGACAAATAAAGGGAGGAGTAGACTCGGCAGTCTTGTGTGATGAACTTTAACTTGTGATTACTACCACTTGGGCGTCAAAGTAGAATCTCTCGAATGCAAAGCTGACACATTCTCTGCATTGCTAAACAGCTCTTGAAAAAGACAAGCTCAAAGTTTCTATGTCACTGAATCCTGGTTACTCATTTATGTGATTATCGTCTCTGACTATTAGTAAACACCTATGAACTATCAATTTATATATTTTATCCGAGAAAACTGTCGACGATGTGAACGTAAATTGTTCATAAAGCGCTTGTAAACTGCATGTAAACCTCTGCCACACCAACATCTATCTTACAATCTAAAATAAGTTGGCAGTTTGCTCCAAGAGGGCAATTTTTCTTTTCCCATCTGTATTTTGTAAACAATAGTGCCACAGTTCTTATATCATCACACTGACGAAATGAAGGGTAAAGATCAAATGAGTCAAAGAAATGGAATTTCTCGCCATGTTTTTTTGAAGTACTCCTTCCATGGCTTAACGTTTAGGATAAAACATGTCAGACACAGTAAAATAACATCTTTACTGAAAACGTACCTCCACAATTTAATACTTAGCTGTGTGAGGGTGAAAGCAGTCTTTTACAAGAAAATTTTTAACAATCTAAATTGAATCAATTAGTCAATAACAGCTTACCTCATTTGCAGTGTTATTTGTTCCAATTATTTTAATGAAAGAAAAGGGAAGTGCATTAAAGGTCATTGTTTGCCACGATCTGTAATACAATGTGCAAATAAAGTGAGAAGATAATAAATTAAGAAGTCTGATTTCTTTTTTATAACTTAAAATGAAAGCGAGTTGCCACTGCTTCCCACTCCCCCCATTGCAACTGCCTCCTTGTCAGCCTAATTAGAGAGGAGAGAAGAATTCAACTGTGATTTAAAAAATGGGGAGTATGCAATTGCAAATTAAAAAGCAAACAATGTCACTGAAAACACACTGACCGTATGTTGACTGTTTCACTGTTACACTTGTTAGCACTCAGTTGGTAGCAACCAAAAACCTAACCGTCCAGCGTAAATAGAGGATTTAGGTTTTGGTTACAAGCAATTAAGTTTTACTATATTGACGTTTTTAAAAGAGTTGGCAGATACGATGTTAATCCATAAATGTGATACCTTTTCAGCTGGTTTGTACAAGGAAAACAGCTGAGCTAAAACTATGTTTCCCTATGAATTTCATGCTACTGTGGGGAAAAAATTCATACTGACCTGCAGGCATCCTGTCTCTTGTCACAAACCATGGTCCAGTCTTTTCTGTCCAATGAGACTTCAATAAAGTAACTATAGCTTCGGTCATCACAATCCCATAGAAGCAGTCTGTAAATTTTGTATGATACAATTACAACTATTAATTAATAAATGAATACCTACAAAAAACATAATCGCCTTGAAAATTTGCGACATTGTGCTAAAATCATACTTAAAAGCTTTTTTCGCCTGACACTCCTCAGAGTATGAAACGTCAGAAAGGAAAGTATATGTAT
>JANTCA010072291.1:0-15376 GCA_024741275.1 Chironex yamaguchii
GCAGAAAGCAACCGCATGCAACCTTACCGCACCTACTGGTATATGGAATCCAGGCTTAACGGCCTTTCTCATTTATTGTTAGCTGTTAATAGAGTATTTGAGGATTTATCTATGTTCTGCGAACCATTCGTAGAGAGCGCCGACTAATTACCGGCAGAAATTGTCAAAATTTACCAATTTGCCGAAAAAAAGCAGGTTTAAGGTTTCATTTGCCGACAGATGCATTTTTAAGGGAGGTGTCACACCCCCTACACCCCCGTTGCGACGGCCCAGGGTCTACCACGTCTTTTGAACTACGTGAGTTTCCAAGGATCAATCTCGTTCTGTAATATTAATTACTGTCTCTATCTTGGAACATCAAGTGATCTCTACTACCAGGGCCAAAGAGTAAAGAGAAAATACTTTAAACTGTTCAAATGTATAAATACTTAGGAAATACAGTATCAGACAAAAGGAACTGAGTAGCGGAGATATCGAAAGGAACAACAACAGCAGCAAATAAAATACTGAAAATTAAAAGCCTTTGATATCACTAAGGTAGCCAAAAATACTCTTAGGAGCTAATGTATACCGACCTGCTATCTATAGGTGCAAAACGTGGTTACTAGTAATTGCAGATAAATTGTTACGTTCATTGTCTCTGTTTGAAGGCAGAGATAAAAATTGAAACTTTACCACCCGAATAATTAGATAAAAAATTATCCCAAATAATCTTTAGAAAAGGACTGAATACCAGTAAAATGGTTTGTTTCTCCAGACTCTTGATCCTCTCGATATTAATTTCCTTTTGATATTTATTTTCAATATCGCGTGCACTAACTTTGGCTTTACTGTAGCCAACACTTTATTAAACATTGCTTAAACAGGGCGTTGTCCACATACTTCTTGAGTTTCAAAGGCTCAAAGAAAACTGAGCTTTACTTGCCAAGTGGATATCAATAGAAGTATCTCTCTTAAGGTAAATAATATCTACCTTTTTTCATAAGAAGTGTTAAAAATTGCACCAAAACCTACCTTCGCCAAAAGAATTTGCAATTGAAGTTCTGCTGCACGACGCCCTTTTGTCAGAAGAAAACGAAAAATAGAGAAAAAGTTCAAATAAAAAACGGCATAATTCCCGAATTCAAAAACTGAATGTCATACCTGTCAAACGATATTTCAGGTAGGTGTCCAATAAAGCCGTTATTTTCATGCTTGTTCAGAAACATTCATAAAATGCGTAGGGATTTTGTTCTGTAGACATATTGCATGATTTCATTGCTGTTTTGTTTGCTCACGTTAAGGGTCATTAGTGCGACATTCAAATGCTGACTTTGATCACCAGACCTTTTCTTGTCTTGGCCAATATTTTGGAAATCTTGTACTGAGGTGCGTTTAACTGTCAGCTTACTCGTATTGATTATAAAGTTTTCCAGATTCTGAATCGAATTCAGGAATCTGTCCTTTTGCTATATGGAAAAGGGTAACTAACTTTGACCAACTCTGACAAGAGTATTGGGCAGCTAGGCCTCTCCATCCATCTCTGCCCGACGATTTGGTTTTTGCTTCCATCCACGTCATGTTCAGCTCTCGAATCTCACGTCTGACGTTGCTGCACTACATTGTCGTCCTTTCTCTTTTCTCTCTCCCTCCGGCGTCCAGCTAAATGCTACATTGAAAGGGAAGGAATCGGAAGGGCGCATGATGTGTCTTGCTAGGCGTAATTGACTCTCTGTCTTAGTCCCATGTTACTGTTGAGAGATTTAATCGCCTTCATTACTTCCTTTGAGTAATCACTCTCATATTGACATCAACACATTTCCTTGCTCAACAAGCCGTAAGTTGCATGTGGCAGCTGGGGTTGATTGATTTAGAACTGTCCACCAGGAATCTTGATCCCCTTCAGTTGCGAGGGTACGGCCGTTTTTGTCATTCATAGTTGAGTTGCTCCTAGAATTGCTCAATTCTCTCACGATCTGCTACATAGTTTTCAAGTTGTTTCGAGTCGCTTCCTTCTGAGCTTCTCTTCCTCTGTCTTCTAATCACTCTCTCTCCACTCTTACAGTTACGCTTTACTTGTCAGTCCAACTCATTATGTCTTCGTCTAGTCTGTCGTCTTCGTAATTAATTGCCTGATTACGAGACTGTTTTCCGTTCCATCACTCGACTATTAAATCCCACGTTAGTTGCTTTATCCATCTTTCCATCTCATGGAACAAACTGTTTCCTCGGCACATTCCAATACACTCTCTCTAAACATTTTTCACTGTTCTACAAAGTCCTGCGAGTCACTTCGTATCGGTTTGTAATGGCTAATTAAAAATTGGAATATCAGCTAATTGGGATGTCTTCCATAGCACTTGTACATCTTCAACTTATTACAAATATCCCTTTAGGATTTTATACAGAGTGACGTGTAAAGCCTTATCGACGTTTTTTCTTATTTGTTGCTGTCTCATGATTGGAAAGGTTCTTCTGAGATAGCAATGTTTGCGCTAATGGGTAATTTTATAGTACTCTCTGTATCTTGTTGTTTTGATATCATCGCCCAGGACCATAGTTGCTATTGAATTCCTCCCCCGGAGAATTCTCTCATTAATCGTTGTAAGTTAGTGGTTCATTTCCTGAATTGTCAACATCGATGCTGCGTGAAAGCTTGCACAAAAATAGACAGACATCCAACAGCACGTGTGCATCAGTGGCGGTGATTGACTAGCGTATTTTGATCGTTTCTATTGCCCAATTCAGTGGAAAATACGAGAAATTTGTAAACTCGTTGTAAACTCGGGCTTATAGCCCCAATGTTCACAGTCATAAATTTACTTCTGTTCCGACCATCCTATATGCTGTTATCTGTAACTAATGCAAAAACTGAAAAATGGATGTTGTGTAGGCAAGAAACACATGCTGATTCTGGGTGTTTATCCTTGGTTACTTGATCTCTCTATTCTTTATTTGTAAAAAATTACAACTCAGAGTAGCACCAATAACTTTTCATTTGTTTCATATAGGCTCTGATCATTTTCTCGAGGTTTCATAACAACGATACAGATATTCATTACACTCCCATGGCTATTTAATTACTTCAAGTGTTCGTTGTTCATTCGGTAGCTGACTACCATGATTTGAATATCTTGGTTTGAATACAAATATAAACAAAACATCGTATGCTTTTGGGTAATATACTTTCCTATATAACATTGTAGACTTTTGTCCATGTAAACATTCAAATAATTCAACTCAAATGAATGTTAGCATGAGATGACTCTTCAACAGCCAAAATAGTTGGTCAATTAAAGATAATCGTTTTGCTTAAAATGTGAACAGATATTCAATATTTCCCGAAACAAAACAAGAATACAAGGAGCACAAAGTTAAAGCTTCTTCGCACAGATTGTAAAGAAAAACCAATCAATAGCGTACGTTGTAGTATATTCCAAAGGAATAACTTCCATTCCATTCAAAATTGTCTCCTTACAAGCAACTGTAGTCAAATTTATCTAAGTATTTAAAAATTTAAGTAAGTAAATATGTTTTCATGCAGTAAGCTTTTGTGAATGTTTAAACACTTTGTGACAAATTTGTGCAATGACAAAAGCAAAGATTACTTGACATCATTTATAAATCAATGCAAAACATCAAGACAGTTTCAACAGTTTGACTCTTACCAGTACAAGAATGTGGTCCATAACCAAATACAAGTGACGAAAATGGGTGTGGCCTCTTATGTCCATCATCAATGCCCCTCTCACGAAACCACCGCTCTGGTTTCATTTTAAAGGGTTCAGGAAAAATGGCTTCTGATCTTCCCATGTTAAAGTTGGAGAGAAAGAACATCGTCTGTCAAAACAAAAGTGGTCGATTTGTTGTTTAGATATACTCGTATGAAAATGGTTCTATATATGATAAAACCAGTAGAAATCCAGACAGATATCTAATTTTTTTACAAGTATATGCACCTTGATGTTTGACAATAATTTGAGATCCGGCACACACAATTTTAATTATTAAGTCAAGCAAATAATTTGTCTCTACAACCGCTGGATCTGTGTTTGTCGCATTAAAGATACGAATTTTGCATTACTGAGCTTGTTGGCATGGCCTACCTATGCGTGGATGGAATATCTGTGTAAAGATGGTACACAGTATCTGTTATCTGAAGAGTGCGCATTCGATTTACACATCACTACAACAATACTAGAAACCCTACATTAATGTAAGAGTTAGACCACCGTGGATGTACACAGTACATCAAAGAAAGGTTTCTAGGGTAATAAATATGCTCATAAAATAAATATGCTCATAGAAAGCAAGTTTACCTTAGGAGGAAAAACGTATCCTCCGGCTTTGACTTCAGTATCGAAAGCTCTCGGAATTGCAATTGCTACTGGCCACAATCTATAAAGCAACAAAAAGTCAAACATTTGAGGGAATAACAGGAACTATCTCACTTTCTCAATGAATCATAAAGGTTTAATAATGTTAACATAGGAATAATAACCTGGATTCTATGATCTTTAAGTTGAGCACGTATAATTTGAAAGAAACAAGAATGACTGGTCAAGTAAGATGTTAGAACTTCAGATGAATTAGATAGTCAGTCAAAAAGGTTGCATTAACGCGACTTTTTAAATATATGAAAAGAGACTGAGTGTTTTAAGCATAAATGAAGAATCTGACAATTTTTGGTGAGCTTTACTAGTCTAGAAAACAAGGACCTCACTGTTAATGCTGTTATTTAGTTTATTGCCAATTTGTCACAGTAGATGAACAGCGATTGAAAGCCAGGAAACGTAATCTCTTATAAAATGCCCCACATCGTAACACATAAAATTTCCGTTACATATTGATGTCTACTCCTGACATTTTATTCTACTTTTAATTCACCTTAAGAACACTATGAGGTAAAGGCAGAAACATCATACCTAATTGCTTCCTTTACACATCCTCTTAAGTAAGGCATTTTTTGAATGGCACTATAGGTGACTTCGCCACGTTCTTCAGGCAATGTTCTCCTAATTTCATCGTACAGCTTTTCCTGGACATCTGGATTCTGCCCTATCAGATACATCATCCAGCTGGCTGAAGTTGCAACCTACAAATCATAACAAATCTACGTAATTGGTGTCCGAAATGTCAAAATTATAGCTCTAGCAGAGCTTTGAACATCCTTCCTCTATTATTGGAGTTTACTTATTAAGTCAAGGTTGTACGTCCCTTCCAGTACTGACTTTTATGCTAACCTTATAGACACCTTTTGCTGAGATCCCTGAAACAAGACCAGATGGAAGAGGAAGCTTGGCAGTTTCTGAAGTCTGTAAAACACGACCCTCAATCTACATGATGCTGTATCACAGAGGGACATCCTACAGTACTGGTGAATCGTCTATGCACTGACGTAAAATGGTATGTGTCCAATCAATGCTGTAAATTGTTCCTGCATTGCTTGCTGCCTATACATTCTACCTCTTCATATCATCAATCTGTACTCACGTTACTTTTGCTGTGTTTTCATTCTTACTTTGTTGGGTATTCATCGTATATTTCCAGTAGATTCTTTCTACGTTTGCTGTGTATTCCACCTATCCCTCCTGTATTATCCGTTTCACGTTTGTTGTGTACTCATCCTATCATTATCGTATCTAAGTTCTATCTTTGGCTTATTTCATCATGTATGTGTTGCATTTTCCTTCTACCTTTGTCTTGCATTCATCCTATACTTGCAATATCTTCTTCCTATTTTTGTTTTGCACTTGCCCTGTTAGTATTTTCTTCCTAACGTTTTTATACTTTCATAATTATTTCATTTGTTTCGTGACAACTATTTCTAAAAAATTGGGACTAGCAATTTTCAATGATTTGACCTGAAGCCTAGAGAATGTATGCTGTTGATAATTCTCCTTAACCTTGAGGACATTTTTCTTTCCACCATAATTTAATCATTATACCAGTGCTGGTTTGTATCTAAGGAAATAAAGCAGTTTGCTCTTAAGGTAATTACTTACAGTACTTAATGATCCCTCGAACATATCGGCTGTTTGCGCCACAATGTCAATTTTTGATGTATAATTGTTTGATAAAAGGTACGCAATCAATGATTTACCTGCGAAAGCAAAAGATAACTAGTTAATTATAAGCAACTAAAGACCAAGATTTCTAGTGACTGCCGTAATGGCATACAAGAATGGGGGTAACTAGACGATGCTTCCTCCAAAAATAGTTGCGAGGAAAATTTGCCCCTAGAAGCCTATGTGTATTCTTGCTATCACATACATTTACACTTTAAAGTTATTTCTAAAGAGATAGTTTGCCCCCAAAAACAGTTCAAACCCTGCCACTGCCTTCTAACTGCGCAGTGTGTTACACTAGGCATTTTATAATTGAACATCTAGGTCTTAACGTAAATACACTTGGGCAAGGACGAGAAGACATTCCAAAAGTATCAAAAAGATTTAAATTTGCCAAGTATACACTGATCTACCTATTGAAATCGTCCGAAATGATATTCCCTGCCCACTAGACGATGTGTGGTGCAAAGTTTTTGTTTACAATTAATGTTCACATCTCCAGATTCAATTGCCTCTGTCCTTTTGAAATTAATATTTGTTGGCATATGGTTTGATGGTAAAACTGCTTGTTGCGAGACCCCATATGAAATGGCAGTAGTTGTGGCGATAATTGGCAAAGATGATAGGCCGAAGCTGCCATGAAGTGTTTCCTTCGGATTGAAATGTCCTCTGACCCGTCAGTCTTAATGAAGCTGTCTGTTAATATTAAATCAGTTCTATCGAGCAGATTGACCTATGTGAGATGTAAAGGAAACATGCAAAAAGCGAGGGATAGTTTTCATCAGTGATGCCGTTCTAAGAGCTTCTCAATAAAACTGGTTGTAATGTACATGAACAATTATTTTCCTACCGTGACTGGTTTTCTCACTCTGATCCTCTGCAAGTACTCCTAATACTTTATCAACAAGTTTTGTGACTCGGTCTTGAATGGCCAAGGTTTGTTTATCTAATTTGCTGTACATTCCGGGCACGAGAAACTTGCATCTTTTAAAGAAGGACAATGTATAACTTAACTTGAAGTATTGCGGAACCACATCATGGAGCCACATCAGTGCTTCATTTGGGGTGTCGGTGAAAACGTCGGCCGGTTCACCAAAGGCAAACCTTGAAAATGCTAAAAGGTAGAAGTAACATTTAACGAGCACGACGTTTTGTGAAAGTACCATGCAGGAAGACCCTCGGGAGTCACTAAGTAAATAAGTAATGTGGATAATAATGAAATGAAATGAAACGAAACGAAATGTAATGTAATGTAATGCGATATTAAATTTAATATGATGTGATGTGATGTGATGTGATTGATGTGATGTGATGTGCTGTAATGTGATGTTGATGTGCTGTAATGTGATGTGATCTGATGTGATGTGATGTGATGTGATGTAATGTAATGTTATGTAATGTAATGCGATATTAAATTTAATGTGATGTGATGTGATGTGATTGATGTGATGTGATGTGATGTGCTGTAATGTGATGTTGATGTAATGTAATGTGATGTGATGTGATGTAATGAAATGTAATGTAATGATGCTCTTCATAACAGCGCAGTTGCACTGAACTATTTCAGGCAAGCATTTGGAAAGCAAAGAAAAGCGATATAATCCAGAAAAGACGCGACATCCAAAGTCGTTCTGAGAAATATGCTTAACATCCATTATTTGAGATCAGAGATTTGAACAATGAAAGTGATTGGTAATTCGAATGGAGAAAATATCAGTTCCAGGATTTGAAACTTTAATATAATTGAGATCCAACTGCTGAGACTTGAAACTGAGACAAGAATGTTAGATGTAAGGTTCAAGTGGGCAAGACATGAAGTGGAAAAATCTTAGGCTTCAGACCCTTCTGCAGAAAGGACGTAAGTAACAAATCTGTAAATAAAAGAGTGAAGAAAAGAACTGAGATCAAACATTTGATACAAGAGATCAGAGTGAATAAAAAACTTAAATCCAAGATACAAGTCAGGAAAAGAACTAAGATTCACCATCTGAGATTAAACCTCTCAGATTGCAGTTTGAGAGTAGTGATTGAGGGAAAAGACGCAAAATGTCTAAAATCAAGTGGGGAAGAACTGAAGTATAAAATCTGATTTTAGCCATCCGAATAAACAAAAAACTGAAATCTTTTTTGTTCTCAAATTAAAGGGCCAAGGGACGAAAAGAACTCAAATGCTAAAATAGATTCAAGATCGTATTGTAGAAAGAACTGAAATAAAAACACCCAATACTGGGAGTCTGAGTGCAGACAAGAATTCAGATTTAAGATCTGGGTCAGCAATAGATCTGAGACCCAACATCTAACAGCTGAGATGTGAGTAAAGAAAGGAATTGGGATGTAAGGGAAGATAAGATAATAATTTTATGTTAGCTTTGAGATCATGCTTACTTTTTATATGAATTCAGTTCATCTAACTGAAAACTTACATTCTAGGCTCCATTTTGTGATATAGTTAACGAGATCAGGAATTTCGTGCCCTGCATTTCTGTCTTTCCGCAAAGCTTGTACAAAGTCCTGTGCTGCTCCATCAAAAATTGTAACAAAGTCCTTAACACCAACCGGACGGAGCAATTTCTTTGCAAGAACATGTCGAGTTTCCTCCCAGTGATTTTGTTCCCTGTTTTGGTAAGCAAAAATAGTAGATATTACACAAGGTTATTCAATGCTTGCATTGGTTATTATCTTACAAGTTAGATGCATTCGAGGACTCAATGACAGCAAATTATATCAAAAATGGTCAGAGCACCTGAACCCCTACTATAAAAATGATCGAAAACATCAAAACAAACTTTAAGCTCAGTGTAATTTCCACTTCTTAATTCCAACCGGTATCACAGATTGAGTTTAGCATTAATGGCAGTGATGTTTGACTATAGCAATTTTAAATACAATTTTTAAAAAGTGCTTCATTTATATTAACTTTTATCATATCTTTAATAACCTTTTAACTTTTTGTCTTCATGTTTTCTACAGAAAGAAAAGTAGAGAAACAAGGACACGCAAAAAACCCCATGAAATTAATTGAAAATAGAAGTATATAAAAAGGATACTTTAGCGAGAGCACAAACTGTACTTCAATTCAAATCGCAAAATACGTTTTTGATAATTTTTCCTTATTCTTCGGCTTATCAGTAAAAGAAGATTCAATAACTAGAAGATCAAAGAAAACAAATAAAAAACAATGGGAGGAGAAACATACAATACTTGGAAAAATTACTTGATTTTGTAATGGCCAAAAGGTAATGAGGAAATTCCATCATCTAGTATATATCTTTTATCATCATAGGACGATAACTAGGTTTTCTGTACAGCCACTGTTCTTAGCTGGTGATGATCAGGACGAATCTGAACCATCTCACACATGTCCTTGGTTTTGGAGAGCAAACAAGACTTATAGTTCTTGTGCTTCCGTTCTTTTGCTAAAACAGATTTCTTGACACCTTTAGCTGTCTTCTTCTCCTTTCCATTAAATGTTAATGAGTTCATTTTGGCTCGCGGCCCTACAAACTCTCTCATAACATTTCCAGAAAGTTCATCCTTCATTTTTCCAATTGCTGTCTTGTTGCTATTGGGATGGAGAAAGTGTGTTGAAGGATAATCAGAAAAGTCGAAGAGGTCTTCATTATTGGCAAGATCTTGATATAGGTCATCTGTGTGTATCCCCTAGCACAAAGAGTCTGTATCGGTAAATAAAAGACGTGATTGTAAACCGGGGTAACTTCTTTTAATATAGTCATAATGAAAGTCAAAAATCAAGGTCTTACTGAGGTCAAGGATACTGAATCCGAGTTAAATAGGGCGATTAAGGAGAATTGATCTTTTACCTATGCTCACAGCAACCAGAGAAGAAGTTTATATGTTGAGGGATTTAAAATTTGATTTAGCGGCAAGCTTTTTTCAGATGACGTCTTTCAGTTACCTGTAAAATGTTTCCATGTTTTCTGATGTTCTCCATTGACTTTCCGAAAATAGCATAGCTTGAAGTTTTTCTCAAAGTCGTTCTGTGCCTGTGCTGTCATGGTGGTATTGAAATCTATGCAAGGTTTCAACCATGCCGCTTGATGAAATAAACTTTATGACTTTTGGTAAGAACAAGCCCATGATGAAGGTAACATTGTAAACTTCTATAGTGCATGATATAACTTGACTTGTCGAAATGATTGTGAGTTAGCTTGGCACATGAACCTCTCTTTATATTGAGATTTTGCTGAAGCTTCCGTTGAAAGTTTAAAAGAAGGTCATTTTTTATGATCAAAGGCTCTGGGGCTAGTGGGTAGTCACAATGCTCATCATGCAGATGTTGAGGGTACTCTAAGTCAACCCGGAGGATGTATGCTGTTTAATTATTGGGTTCAATACTTGTGATGTCAAAAGTCTTTATTTTCTCCTCTGTCATCCACATACATATCTGGATCTGTAAATCCAATTCAATATCCGTTTTAAGAAGTGCCGCTTGCCAAGCTAAGCCTGGTCCACGTGATAATGGAGCAAGCAGGTCGAACGGAAATTTTCAAATATATCAGCTAATAATAGAACGTCAGTTTTTAAATATAGGTCGTGGTATTCACCCATGTTTTGCAAAGTAAAGGTGTTCCAAACATTTTGAGCGTGTTCTTAGTCCTCGTGAGTGATATTTGTATCATTAAGTATACTATAGAATGCTGATTTAGGGGGAAAGTGGTGTTCTTCAAAACAGCTCCAAGATGTCATGTCATAAGAGTACACACATTTGCGAAGCAAGAGGTCTACTTTGTCTTGATCTGTCCACTTAAAAGTGTGAATGTGCTATGCATTGGATTGATTTTGTGCAGGGGAATCCAGTGAGGGTTGCATAAACTGTGCTGAGGCTAAAAACCGCATTTTACCAATTTCACAGGAGATGTACTTCTCAGAGTCGTTTGCAATGCATGTAAGTAGACCATGACGTGGCTGGTAGGCTTTCATGAGGAGGTGTGCATCATAACCACGTAGTTTATGAAAAATCACAGGAATTCTAAAAGTTTTTGGGTCTAATTTCTAATTGAGGTTCCAGTGATTATGTGCAACCCCTCGATATTTACCTGTGATGTGACAATGATCAAGTACTTTGTCAGAAACAAGTGGGTCAGCACATATATGACAATGTGTAGCTGAGCGGAATGCATCCTGTTCTTCTTGTGTTACTTCAGCAGGCTTTGGTTTAAAAAATTTTTTTTGTATTGCTTCTTGTTCCTTAAAAAGAGTATCTAAAAAGTGTACGGCGGTATTAGGACCGTGAAAAATAGTTGGTGGATTGATTAAATGAGTGTCCACAGAGACGGTGTAGAGACAATATCCACAAGGCTCATGATACTGGATTTGCTTTATGTGGGACAAAGTAGGGGTATTAGATCAAGTTTCGATAGGCTCCAGGATACATTCAAAATCCGCATAAATGATAAACGGACACTTGAGCCGATGATTAATTTTATTGAACTGAAGGTGTGCATTTTCCTCTTGAAGCAACTTTACGTTCTGAGGCCCATGAATAGAGCACAATGGCACATGTTGGTGAAGTTTGTCTTCTTCGGTAAAACCGTGGAGGCAGTAGGGGCAGAAGTGTTTTGTGGCTTTGTGACTTGAAAGCTGTTTATTCAACAGTCTTGACATTTCTCTGATAAAACAGTAATGTTTTTTTCTGCCATTAGTGATTAAAAGAAGATTGATATGGTGAGTGCGATTTCTTTCATGTGTAACGTAGATGGGGTATGCTTCATCACCTTCCCATCCCAATACATTGACACTTATGGATAGATTTTGCTTTTCAAACATGTCTTTGATACAAACAGGAAACTCTATAAGGTCAAGAATCGGCTCTTTTTAATAACGACGATACATGGTCACTTGGCTTGCTAACTTTTCGTTCTCAGGAGTGTGTAGAGCAGCAAGGATACTCTATATGAAACATTTCACTGGTAAATGTAGAGAAGGAGCTAGAATGGAAGACTACTGGTGGTTCTGTTTGAACAAAGATATTGTTAACTTGATGAAATACAATTTCAATAGAGATAAACCGTTTAACTCCATCATGTCCTTTAAGTTCCCTGGACAAAAATGGTTGAAGCTGACGAATGATCTCTTTTAATGTGTGAATGGGATCCTTGGTATGTGGTAGAATATAACGGTAACCAACTGCACTACCTTACAAAGCCTCCTCGACATTAATCGGTACTGGAGTCATCTCACTACTGGCTCCACCCATTATAGCCTGATTAGTAACAGAAAGCTCCTCGGATTCTCCTTTTTCAATGGCGAAGAAATATTCCACAGTACAGGCTTCAATTTCTTCACATTCCTCTCAATCTCGAAGATATGCAGCACAGGATGCTTGTACTTCATCTTTACCCGTGCAAATTTTCTTGACTGCTATAGGGCTTTCCTCGTTACTAGTAGTACATTTCTTGCGAAGTCTCTGATGTAATAACAAAATACATTTTCTTGTGAATTGTTTAAGATAAACCTCAAAGTGGAAGCTTTTATTTTGATTATGTGTTCCCTGGTACCGAGCCAAATGATCTCTACGTGGGAAAAAGCCAAATGATCTCTACGTGAGAAAACCTTTCCACATACAGAACATATATGGTGATTCATATCACCTGAAGAACAAGAATAAATGAGAAAAATAAGTGAGAGTACTTGCACAGTGTGTACAAAGACATCTAACCTATGTCTTTGATGATGCACTACTGGAGCAAAATAAAGATATCACCTCATTATAATGATGATGAGTAATGGTGATGAAAGAGCACTTTGGAATGATTGTTATGTAGTCTTTCATCAAAAGCTGAGCTGTGCAACAACCTGAACAAACTGGTTTAAGTAGTTCCTGTACATAGAAATTGTGCAATTAGTTACTGCACAACGGATTTATTTTTTAACAATACATCATACTAAATTCCCGCACGTAGACACATGTATATATACATGTATATGAGTATCCAGAGTTCAAGGATCACTCTTCACCAAGGACTTGCTAATGCAGATGGCAGTAGATGCACAATTTACTTTGAGTTGAGAAAAAAATCGTTATGTTGTTGTCACTCAGTTCAGAGGTAAAGTATATATACATATTAGAGACTTCATAGTTAATGATGGGATATTGAAATCAACAAAGAATGGAGTTGCACTGTCACTGGATGAGTATTCACGAATAATTCCTATTCCCAAACATGAAAGAAACAATATCAAAGAAGAAACCAGGCGAGGTTGTATTAGTTGTACGATATGTCCTGAATAATGACAAGAATCGTTATCTCTCAGTTGCTGTATTCAAAGAGAAAGTATTGGTGCACATAAGCAAAGATAGGATTTTACAAGCTACTAAGAAAGGAATACCATTGGGTGAAGAGGAATTTGTCAAGCTTATGTCTTATGCTCCTGAAATTGAGGTGGCCATTTCCAACAAAAGTGAAGTGGATGCTATATCAGATAAGCTGTATGTTCTCAATGAAGAAAAAAACGCTATCTGACTGTTACATTATTCCTAAACAAATACCTAGTACACATTAGAGACTATAAAGGAAATGAAGGGGTTCTAAATGTAACAAAGAAGGGGATAACATTGTCCTGGGAGGAATATGCAAAAATAATGTCCTATGCTCCTGTTGTAAAAGAAGCTATTAGTAGAAAAAGGAAAGATGTATTGAAGGTAATTACCCCTGAAAGTGATATCTATAACTCTTTACCAAAAGGGACTACTAAAAATGGTGCAAAAGTAGTAGCTAATAAAACACTCATTGAGCCTTTGAAAAGACAATGGAATTATCCCCCTCATGCTAGAAAGGAGAAGAAATGTAAAGTAGAGCATTTTGAAGTTGGTGAGATGGATAAACCTATGATTGGACTTGCTGATGAGAGGTCCCTTGTACACATCTATGCAAGGCTGTTAAGCGAAGAATTTCCAAAGACTGTTCAGTTTTATTGTACTGGATGTAAGATGGAGCAATCAGACCAGCTCGCTTATGAATGTCAAATAATGTCATGGGAAGCTCAAGTTGAAACATACACGGAAAAATCTATGGAATACTTAGATGTAGAGGCTATTTTAGAAGAGTGGTATCAAAAAGTAAAAGACTATCCACTACCAATCAATACATCCATAATAGAGAACAGAAACAGAGAACTTATCCAGAACCATGCATTTAATGAGTTGATTAGATCAGAACTAATAAATGACTATTGTAACTGATTATAACTTGGACTTTGACTGAACAATTTTTCAGCTTGGTCTTTAAATGTGACTAATAAAATACTATCAATAATAATTGGTACTTTGATTCAGAAAGATTTTCACTTAAGAATTCTGATACTATTGAAATTTCTGCTTTACTTTACTTGTCTATACTAAGAACTAATTCGTGCCTTGACAGTTATCTACCATTTTACCATGGACATGGCCACAACATTATACGAGTTGCACTGCAGTTGAAATCATCTTACCTACATTAGAACATGCAGTATACACAGTGTTTCGAGGAGCCACCAGACATAGCTGGTGGTGGGATACCTTCAAATTCACAGCATTGGGGATCACAGGAGCAGCTGCGTTATGCAACTAACGGTCGAATGTTTGGCAAAAATCTATGATATGCCAAACCTTGATCGGAAAAAAGTAGTTATAGAAAATCCTACTGGAGGTATGATTGGTCAGTGGTACTACCCAATATTGCACAAAATGCTGTTCGTATACATGCATGTTACCATGATGCATATGGTTATCTTGCGCTCAGGTATAAAAAGGGACCAGGTTATAAGTATGTTCTTGGGTCCCCCACGTGGAGAACATTTCTCCTCTTTGGTCAAATTGATGGTATATTCTACTGGTGCTGAAACAATTTACAGGACACTTAATATAGTAATTATTGACAATGTGTTACATAGTTTACAAACTACGTTACACACCAAATAAAGTATCAAGTTTTAGTGGAGTGGAGAAGTTGTAGTTCCCTGCAAAAAGGAAAGTTTCACATTTTACAAGAAAGCAAGTGAAAAATTGGTTGCAAAAACAACATAAGTATACACTTCACCATCTAGCAAGGCAAAATCATCTAAGAAGCAAGATTAAGGTTTATGACATTGATTTATACTGACAAAATTAACGATAATGATGATTATACAAATAAAAACATTTCATCTTGTGCTGACAGTATATGCCACGTAGATGCTGAAAGTCAATTTAATGCTTTAGTTTATCCCCCAAAAGATGACCAGGGCTTACTGAAAGCTTGAACATATTTATGCAAATCGCCTTGAAAATTTGCGACATTGCGCTAAAATCATACTTAAAAGCTTTTTTCGTCTGACACTCCTCAGAG
>JANTCA010072313.1:0-13383 GCA_024741275.1 Chironex yamaguchii
TTTTATCATCTACCTACAAGCAACATTCATTGAAACGGAGTGGAAGCGAATACCGTAAGTTGAATTTTTAGAAAATTTCACCTGTTTTCAATACATCCAACTCAAACAAAGATTGGATAAGCATAAAAATCAAATACAGTGAGATACTTCAACACACCCTTTAATACGAAATCATCTCCTCTTTTGAATACTCTTTTTTAAATAATCCTTTAAATCAAAACCGACTTTTCTATTCTCTCTTGGACATATGCGTACTTATGTTTTGGGGCCTTGATAATGATCCATTTTATCGATGGTCTTGGATTTGAATTGTAATTCTCGTTGTAAAGTTTATCAAGAAGTAATCGGGACATGCATTTCCTTAATACCGACTTGGTAAATAGTGTAGCAGGTATTGAGAATTTTCGGTCATATTACACCTGTTTTATCTCCAATTCTCAATTTTTACTAACTTCAAACAATAGTCTATGTTTGCTGGGGCACACTTTCCTTGAAATAACCCTTTTTAGAGTATATCTAGTTATTCTAATTGGAAATACCGCATCTGTCTTAATAATAATAAAGTATCATAAATCATTTATATAAATTGTATTAACAAACACTGCAGAGCCATGGTTAATCGATATTTTGTTGGATTTAACAACCAATAGCCACAGACAATCTCATTGCAAGGATGAAGAAGATATCGCCCCTTGATAAAAATATAGCCGTCATAGATATGATTAAGTGACCATGCCAAGCCACATTTAGCGCTTATATCCATCAAAATAATTTTATTTCTAGCAGTTTCTGGTCTTTGCAATTTTTAATTTTCCCATCGGCACAGAAATTCATATACTACTAAACTTTTCTGTGTGGTAGGTACATAATGCTTGTCAATAGTTTGCAAGATCCTCCTTGTCGTGAAAGCATTTCTGGGATGGATTGCAGAGAAATACATAAATACAGTTCTTTAAATCTGTGTTTCTATGCGGATAGAAACATAGTCCGGCCAAGAAACTTTTAAGTATACCGGACATTCTTGTGGCCAAAAATATTTTTCCGTTGCTATATCAGTGCTCCTTCCTCGAAGAATTTTAGAAACAAGATCCTCTGGATAGCCGTATTCAAGGAGAATAAATTCTGTTTCCCTAGTTCCGAATTTAATTTAGATTTTGAATAGGTACAGGACAAAAGGAATCGCAACCAATGTACTGGGCAGTAAAGGTAGCTTTTCCAAAAATTATTGTTATTACATGCCTTCTTAAAGTAGATCTGTCCTTCGTCTTCACTTTCGTACAGTGTCTCGGTTTATACATGCTCGTGATAAAAGTTATCAAAGGTTTCGTGGAAGTACTAAAAGCCGCTTAAAATTAAGCTCGCTTAAATCCCAGCCTTTTCTGCCGCCACAACTACCTATGAAGTTTTAAAGCAAAAAATCGTCAATAACGGGTATAAGTCGAACTCAATACATATTCGTTCGTTAACGCTACCTTGCTTTGTGATAATTTACTATAAAGAGCACATATTTAAGAAGGAAAGGATGTGAACATCGTACTTGTCTACTAAACTTAAAAATGGTATGTTGCCAAATCAAGCCATCTTTAGACTGTCTTTTTATCTTATAGGAAGGAGTAATTCTCGCCACCATTAACACGCGCTATCTCTCAATCAACCAAAGTAATCAGGTGTTCACAATAGCGCACTTGGCATCTCAATTTGATTAGTTTCCGTTGATAACGCATTAATATAGGGATCATGCTTGATGCGGACGAAAAACGGGGCACCTCCCGGGAAATAATAAATATTTATATATAGTTCGAACCAGAATTATCTATGAAAAATCAACAGATTCGTCACTTTTTGGAATGTTTTCAAGAAAAAGTATGTAAATAGAAGGAAACAAGAGTAGAATTGAGCATTTGTGCAAATAATAGTAACAGCTAGATGAAGCAGGACTCGAACACGCATCATTTCTGGTAATTATCCCCTACAGGCATGTACTATGTCTCAATTTCCGTCACTACTTTAGTATGTTTATCAACTTCATTTCAAAGGGCCACCAAAGAGAAATTTGTTAGAATTAAAATATGGGCTTAACACTTTGTTGAAATACATTCCTTGCGTCAAGGCTTGTATATATAATTCGCTCTCACATTTTCCGAGCAGAATGGTCAAATCTTAAGTGTAAATGTGGTTTCTTTGAAACAGTTTTCATCTCAAACAATACATCGCAGAAGGATGTAATTTTGAGCTGTTATGTAGTGTCTTCAAAACCCAAGGAAATACAAGAAATGAATCTTTAAGTCCTTCATGAACTAGTTATGTGGAGTGCATGATTGCAAACTCAAATCATCATATATTTTCATTTCAGCAGTACCAATCAGTCCTTATTCATTTGTGATATCTATGCACTTCATTCCTTCTATGTCAACAGAGATTTAATGCAAACACTCCACAGGCATTACAGAAGGATGTAATTTTGAACAGTCATTTAGGGCCTTGAAAAACCATAAGATCAATATGTAAATCTCTTAACAATTTGTAGGGTAAAGGTGCATATTTCCAAAATCAAGTCATCTTATGCTGTCCTTCCAACATCGGCAATCACTCCACTCTCATTTGCACACATCCATACACTTTATTCCTTCTATATCAATAAACATCTAGGTCAAGTACTCTGCGGGCATCACAGAAGCATGTAATTTAGAACCGTTAGGTAGTGTCTTAACAACCCACAGAATTACATGGGATGAGTCTCCAAACTTTTCAAGGACTAGTTGGGTGAAGGTGCATCTCTGAAAACTCAAATCATCTTATATTATCATTCCAGCACAGGCAAACACTTTGCACTAATTCGCACATATCCATACACTTCATTCGTTCTCCACCTACAAATATTTAAGTCAAGTTATCCACAGGTATCACAGAAGCATGAAATTTTGAATTATTATGTAGAGTCTTGAAAAACCAAGGAAATACAAAGGATGAATGTCTAAATCGTTTGGGAATAAATAGGGTGAAGTATCATGTTTGCAGAATCAAATCATCCTATGCTGTCCTTCCAACAGTGGCAATAAACCCGCGTTCATTCTCACATTTCCATACTTTTCATTGCTTATATATTCACAAACATTTAAATCAAGCACTACAAAGGCTTCACGGAAGCTAATAATTTTGAACTTTTCCGTAGTGCTTTTATAGCTCCAGGCTTCACAGGAGCAAAAAATTGGAACCCTTATGTAGTGTCTTTATAACCCAAGAATTACAAGTGATGAATCTCTAAATCTTTCGGGGACTAATAGGAAGAATGCTCCTGGTTCTAAGGTCAAACAATCTTGTATTTCCATTCCAACAGAGGCAATCAGTCCTGACTACTTTGCAGTAATCAATACACATCATTGCTTGTTGTGTTTCTGTTTCTAGTGCTGGAGGCCATTTTTCTCGAACGGTGTGATATGTGCTGTGAATGTGGGTGTTATGCTGAAGGGAATGAATTCTTATTCTTGCTACTGCGTTAAAATTGGCTTCCATCTACCAAACGTGATACCAATCTGCTTACACACTTGATCGAATATGATTCATCACAATTTGGTCACTTAACAGTGCTGTGTCCCTTGACTTCCTTGTCTTTCTAGTAATGTCACTTTTAATCCTTGGTAATCATGTTTTCAAAACAGGTTAGATCTGACTTTTTACTTTTCATGGCATTATATAGTAAGGAAATTTAGGGGTCGTCCATATTTTCGTCATGACCGCAAGTATACTCTTTTAAGCAACCTTGTGTACGCCCAAACTGGTGGCCCAACCCAATATCAAGTCGTTCTTAATTCTAGTCAATGCATCTCAGGATTTCAAGAGATAAATATGTTGGAATTCAAAGAGATTAATTTCAAACAATTGACAGATAGTCACATTTCATGTCTAAAAAGGTATACACGGCTCTTAAAACCCTCATAAAATATGTATGCATGCGATTACGATGTTAAATATGGACGGTTCCTCACAATCCAATTTTTCATCAGAACTTTTTTAGAAAATCTATCAAGATTTTTGTAATAATGATGGCTGTTTCTTCGTTCTGCAAAGTGACACCTCAAAAGAATCTAATTGACCTTAATTAATGCAAATTGTTTAAAATGTATTCATGTTGCTTGCAGTACTCTGAGGTAAACTTTACTGGTTACCTAGATTCTGAAGTAATCGTCTTTGAATCCACGTATTACGCATTAAACATCATTGCAATAAACAATAATGAAGTAAACAATATTCCCCAGAATACAGTGCACGACAAGGATAATTTATATTTAAAACTGCAATAAATAATTAGAAATATCTCGTCATTAAGAACAGTTATGATATTTCATGATTATTGTTGCCTTACAATGATACATGACCAATACATGTACTTTACCTAAAAGACTGTTCATTTTCCAACAGCATCTAAAGACAGTAGTCAAATATCACAAGTGATCTAAACAATGAAAGTCTACTGTCAAAATAACAACTTACTTTATCAATCGTGTCTTCTCAGGTTCATCATAACACTTTGAATGTGTATTTTGCATTATGATGGTCATCAAGGCAAATGACAACCAGTAAAGACACGTATCAATCAACTGCAACACGACTTTTGCATAGATAATTGGTTTACCTAGGAGTGACGAATGACAAAAAGACACAATTATCGATCAAGAATTATCAGGATATAGAAATAAAAACAAGGCACCATAGGGCACTTTAGAAAAGTGATTACTCACACACCACATTGATGACGGAGACATTTTACAACACTCAACGACAAATGATGAAGACTTATCAGTAATCAGCTATCGTTGGAATAGATAAATCACTATCCCAAGCCAGCTACATTTCAAGACAAAGTAACGCTTATAACATAGAAAAATAACATAGAAAAATAACATAGAAAACTAACAATAGGACAAGGCAATGAAGCCACACAGTTCCGCGTGTTTATTTGTGGTATTTTTAGATGATTTGCTTTATCAGTGAACGGAACAACAAAGTCAAAATGCTAGAATTATCATTTGATTTTTTCACCAACCATAGTGTTTTAGGAATCTGTATTTTGTCCCATAATGCAATAGCTGTTTATGCGTTCTCTATAGCAGCAGACTGCGCGTTTATTGACATTCAATGCTTGTACAGGAAAGGGCCTTGTATTTTATCATTACAAAAGCAGGATCATGCGTAAGTCATAGTTATTCTCATAAGCAATTAATGTAATGAATGTCAAGTTATTAACCTTACATGAATACAATATAAATTTGGTACTCACCTTTAAACTTCAAATCAACAAGGAGATGGGACTTTAAAATTTCCGTTACAATTTATCACCACGATTATGAAAACTAACTTCCTTTTCTGCTCATTGATTCAAATTCTTGTTAACCACTTCAGATAGGTATTAAAACATAACCTTGCAAGAATTCATAACATGGCTATTTAGAGCTGTACTCGATCTGAAGGTACACTTGTCCTCGACAATTTTAAACATGTCCCATGCAAGTCTTCTCTATGAATTTTTGTCCTGAGCTAATTTGCTCAAATAATACCTTCTAAGCTCTTCAATACTTTAAAAAGGAATGTCTGACTTTTGCTTATATTTCCTTTGATATTTTGTTTATTGTGAACATGAAGAATTGTGTGAGGTGTACAACGAAGTCTTCTCAAACGAAACAGAGCCCAATGGACAGTTTATCCTGGCATTGGTCACAGGATGACCGTATACTCAGTTTAGTATAATTTGAACAGTCTTTTTGTGGTGCAAGGTAGTTTTGCATCATTTGTAAGTTTCTTCCTGACAATGCTATTTCGTATGCATTCAGCATTAAATGCTTGCTTTCTACATTGCACGATAAAGATAAGAGAAAAGAAGAAAAGTACCATAAAATCTATTTATTAGTTTATAAGCAATTCACAACATATTTGATCAAGCTACATACATAGTAATGTAACAAATTTGACTGCCACAAGTCATTTCCATTTAAACTAGACGAAGGGCCTATTTGCATTAGTACCATGACAGATTTTGTTAAATTGTAGAATCCCACACCAATAAGACAAACCGTCAGATTTGACAAACTTTCGTGAAAATCTGGGATCATTGGGTGGTTTTAAATTATGGATAAGATTCATAGCAAGTCATCTTCCTGTCATTCTTCAGTACAAAGCCCTTTGTTAGTTTGGATTTGTCCCAGGCATTCTAATTGAATAATGAGAGTAAGATGGCAAGCCATGGTTAATCCTACATATTCATGAAAAAGTGTTGCTTCTAGGCTCTATGACGGCATCTTTGTTGGTTTAGTCAAAATCTAACAATTTGTCAAGTTTCAAATTTTGGTGTTTGCATTGTACCAACTAAGCACCTTCATGACAAACATATAATACCTTTGAAGATACTACAATAGTGGGTTACCTTGATCATGTTTTTTTTTGCTCTAGTGCCAATGGGAACGAAATAACGTCCCCTTTACATTCACTGTACAAACAATAGAAAAACTACCATCAATATATTTTGCACCTTTTATTTTATTCCTTGGTTGGATAAGACATATTACAATAAACGTAGATTACAGGACCTTAAGCAAATGCGTTTTATAAGAACAAGAAGTTAATGCGCGAAACTGGTCCAGCAAGGTTGGTCTTGCTCTTGAGGCTGAGCAGCAGAATAAAATGCTTCAAAAATCCCACCCTCAATTAAGCCTAGATTCTAGAAAATTATTTGCCACAACTTCCTGAAGCAAATTTTTCATATAATTAACTTTTAACAACAAACTTGAGTATTAAAACAGCCTGCTTTGCAGAATAGCAGGACTAGATGTTGGCATAACAATGACGAAGGGGCAGTATAGGGTGCCTCTGAACCAATTAAATTAGTCCAACCTTGACACGTGATCATGATCACTGCGTCAAGCTCCTGCTTTCCGGATTGAGCAGGAGTGCTCTTTGTTTTAGGGTATCGTGAAGCAGGACCAAATCACCAATGGCCGATTGTGAAGCAGGACCAAATACAGGATGCAATGAAAATAGTAAAAACAATCACAGTTTAGTTCAAGTGTTGCAATATAATGGGGGGTCTACCAATAAAGTGACATTGTAGGAGCATGCTGAGAATATTTTTTGAAATCTCTGAAAATTGTTGGTCTTGCTGAGCAAGACAAGCAGGACATTTGGCTTCGTCACTGAAGAAGCTAAATCATAAGAAAAACGATAACACCTGCACGCGTGCAGACATTTTCAACAGAACAGCCACTGTTGCACCTGTAATTAATTTCATCAAAAATTGCCACGCTTTGATAAAATAGTTTAACGCGGCAAGTTACGACAAAAAGGCAACCAAATAAAGTTATGTCACAGACAAGCAGCACAAAATTCAAGTGGAAAAGGTGACCTAATAGTAACTATAATTGCATATTGATGATTTGAAACTGCAGTGGGTTTCCTCAAAGTAGAGAATATGCATGATCAAGCTTAAAAGCAACATTTGTTACAAGGGAACATTTGCAAAAATCATTTCCACTATATTCACTTGTTCCGAATAACATCGAGGAAAGTAATCATGTTTCCTGAAATGCATAATTATAATATGAAAGAATCTTGTTAGTTAAATTCAAGTTAAAAAGGCAGCTATAAACGTTTGAACTCAAAGGCTAGCCAATTAGAATATATATTGGTGGGAAAAAGTGTTTGTGTAAAAGACTCACTGTTCCAGGTGATCACAGTTGAAATGTAAACGGATATTATTATTTTCTACCCAAAAGTGGATGTGGAAGAAAACAACATAATGAAGTGACTGGCATATATTCGACAGGTAAATGGTAACACGGACTAGAGGGTAACACAAAATACTTAACTGATAAGTTTATTGCAAATGTTTCGTACCATAATTGGAAGCATCTTTAAGTTTTGTTCTATTTCATTTTGGTCGCCATTTTCTTTTCGACAGAAGGACACAGTTAAGTGCTGCCCTGACCGACCTCGTGCTGGAAATGAAGATCGTTGATAACCAAAGATTTCTAGGATAAGATTTTCAGTCTCAAGAGATACCTCACTCGAATGAATCTACTTTATTTCTCCCATTGGTTTATTTACAAATGCAAAATAAGGCATTTGAACAAGCCAATGAACAAAAAGTAAACCAGAGTGATATTCAAGCTACAGTTTCCTGTGTACTAAGCAAGAAGATCGTATAGTGATGCAACAACGCGAGTTTATTTTGACGATATTCAAATAGTACTTTTACAAGATTAACCACTACATTGTAATCATAAGAGTAAATTTAAAGGGTTATGTATTTCAATAGCAAAGTACTCAAACATTGAGATGAAAATTTTTAAAAGTGTTTAGCAATCCCTGATTGTATTTTGGAAGAAGAGAATGATTTATGTACAGTGCAGGAATGACAGTTTAACAAATTGAGTCGTAATTGAAACAGACAAAATTGGAGAATTTTCTCAAAGATTACTAAGACAGTTATTCTCTCTGGTTATCCTGAGAATGAGATTGCCATACGAAAGTAAGAAAGTGTGACTTATGTACTATCATTACTTACTTGCAATGCATATTTAATATAATTCAGGAATTGACAGAGAGGTTTGGGTGTGGTTTGAACCCTATCATCCCTTTCAGTGTAGCTGCCTGAGACACCTTGACTCGTTCCAAACGTGGTGGCCCTGATAATTGGTAGTTACGCCTGATAGAATAATGGACGTATTTATGCTAGCCTTTGCGCTCTGAGGACATTGCCTTTTCGAAATGTCCTGCTTAGATCGAGATGGTTTCACTTTCCTTTCTCTTTATTGTATTCTCATCGTAGTTTTATTGATTAGGAGTAATGTACTCTAGTACTCATTAGCTTACAAGGCTTTGGTTTCTACAAAATGACCTAAATCCTTCTCCAGACATGCCTCACAAAACGTATGGCTTGTTAATTCCTTAGATGACGTATTAAAAAGTACACTTGTACACTTGTACTACCAAGGAATCCACTTGAAGTCACTTCCTCTTAATCTCTACCTGTCTCCGACTTCAGTATTAGAGAGTTTCCACAACTTGGCATATCGCATGGGAGGTGGAGTGTCATGGTGTCACCAACAAATAAACGCAGTGTGTAAGCTTAACCACAGAATAGTAATAATATTTCTGTATTTCTATTCTGTGGCTTGACTACTTAAGCTACACCTTGTTCTCCTCGAAGACACCAGAATTTAAGCGGGTGTGAAACTCTTGATTTATGATTTGATAGATGAGAAAAGTACTTTTATCTCAAAAGCCCACCTAAGACAGCAACTCCAGTCCTGTATGTGACTGTAGCACACGTACTTCTGTTTTCTGAGGTCCAAACTGTCACTAGGCATTGTGTACGTTTCCATTGGTAATCTGTTTAGCTTTGCTTCTTCTCCTTCTAAAACTAGCCTGCCGCCACTCAGCACAGCTTCTCCTTAAGGTTCAATTCTTCCTTGAATAACGTTAACAAGAAGCTTGGAAGCACGACTTATTAAACTGATCGCTCTACTGTCTGTGTATTTCTCATTGTTAGCTCTAAACAAAATTTACTAGCATAGATCATAACAATCCTCAACTCAGCATCACTTGCTGTTGAATTGAATCGAAATGGGGTGACTTGTAGACGCGTCAAATAATGCCGTATAGTCATTTTCATAACATATGTAAGCATTAAAATGAATCGTGTTGAAATCGCTGGATGTAGCATAAATTACACACACCAAAGGTGACAAAATACAAGATAAGAGATTCAAAATACATTGATAAGACATTTGCTGTGTTAACTTTTTCATCGAAGCTTCTCTTCCCACTCAGCATACAAGTACCAAACGCAACTCTCGACTCTACCAGAGATGAATAAAATATTTCAAAAAAGTTTCAAACTTATTTGAAATTACTTTGATGCTTCAGTGTGTAAACAGAATAATCTTTGTCACAAGTTAGTTCATTGAATAATTGAATAACTAAAGCGAAATCTCAATGACAGTAACCTTCTCTTAATTATTACATTTTCTTATGACATTTTACTAAATGCTAGGTTTTAACGATGTGGGCCATGCTTGTCGTACTGTGCATTCGCATCGTATGCTTCGTAGTATTTCGTTTGCAAGGAGTAAACACAAGGAGACATCACCAAAAATAATTTGCCCCAAAGACAGTCCAAAGATAGCAATTGCCAAGCTGTCTTACATTGAGACCTTTATGCTCTTGGATTAAGCATACCATTTTGGCACCGAGGACACCTTTGAAGATCAAAATAACATTATTACTAACTGAAAAGTTATAAGGTGGGAACAATGGGAAATTAGGTTGAATCCCTTTCTAACAGATGCAAGAGGATTATCGGAGGCGGTTCTCATCCACAGAAAATGGATGAGACTTGCAAATTCACCATGTCGGATAATGACTTCCTCATGGACAAGCGAGCAATACGCTTTTAACGCATTTTGTCTGCTTGCATGTACACTTGACTGTTAGCGTAAAAGAATATAAATTTATAACTTTATAGCCTTTTTGAAGAAGATAATGAACCATCCACGAATTTTCGACACACAAGGCCTTAGCCATGCGACAGAATGAGGAATACGTAAAACATAGGTGATATATATATATATAAAGAGGAGGACTGGGACCAAATGAGCGCAGGAGAAATAGGGCCAAAAGATGGAAAAGGCATCAACTCAACATATCAGCATTAGCATTCTGGCGAGAAGAATGATATTCAATGGTATGATCATAAGCTGATAACACCAATGTCCATCACTGCATCCGAGCAGCAGGTAAGGCGAGATACGGTTTGAGACCAAATTTCATGATCATTGAAGGATTGGAACTAACCTAACAAACAAATTGTGTGCCTCTGCTACAGTTTGAGTCCCTTGTCCTACCCTAAAACATGAAAAGACTGATCTTTGCTAGTGTATATCACAAATCCTTATGTTTTGGCGAAGCACAAAATCTTTCTGTATAAAATATACAAGAATGCACTAAATGATAACCAAACTAATAAGGCGGTTTGCGGCTTAGGGATGCTTAGATAAGAGGGGAGGGTGCTTTATTTTGGAACTCCTGAACGGTAATTGGGGCACGCACTGGCAAACTAGAACCTTGTAGAAGAAAAGAAGTTAAAGAATCGAATATAGCACATCGAGAAATGCTTTGTTACCAAACTTCATGTTCATTGAACGATGAAAAGTACTCTAAACAGAAAATTGTGCGCTGCTACAGTTCGAGTCCCTTGTACTATCCCAAAATGACCCATCATTGTTAGTTCATGTCAAAAATCGTTTAATTTCAGTAAAACGCAATATAATTTTGCACCAAATGATGATATTGAAACTGATATTTTGGCATTTTGCGATTTCGAGGAAGAGTAGATGTGAGTCCAGGGTGTATTATGTTGGGTAATTCGGGCACGCACTGGCAAAGTGGTACCGTTTAAGAGCAAAAATTACAGAATCGAAATCAACAACTCAAGAAACGGTTTGCTATCAAATTTCATGATCATTGAAGGCTTGTAAGTACCCTAACAAGAAAATTGACAAATTGCTAGTACATGTCAAAAATAGCTTCATTTCAGGAAAATGCAGAATGGTTTTACACCAAACAATTACAGCTGTGAATGATTTCGTTTTCAATCCAATAATATTTTGGCTGTTTTTACTATGTTCTAAGTCTAGTAGCTATTGACTATTTTTTCCTGTGTGTCTTTGGTTTTGTTTCATTGTCCCCCCGTCCTTACCCAGTCATACTCTGATGTATCTTAACATTTGCTCCCTGTGCGGTTTGTAGTAATACCAAAACCTTTCGATTTTTTTGAATCGACATTTTGAAAGCAGCTTAAATTTTTCATTCTTCTGCAATAAAAGTAAGCTGTATTTATTGTTCAACATTTTCATCGCGGAAAGGTATACCAAGGTACAGAAGAGTCATCTAGCACAGGCAAAATGGCTGTCGATTTAAGAACTGAGGTTGATTATATCATTCACGATGTTAACTTCACCGTGGATAAGATTGAAGCATCTAAGAAGCTCCCTTTTGCTGAAAACCTGGTTTACTTGAACATAATAACAAAGGAGAGACGGTCATTTTGTGTGGAACTTAGTACGTGTGGCTTTAAGGTATGCGATCTATGAGTATGAGTTGTTTTTAAAAAAGCTAAGCACAATGTGTGTTTTGTTTATTTTGATTACCGGTAGAGTGGTGTTCAGAATGTTTAAATAAGGACGACCTTACAAATAGACGTCTTCCATACCGCTTAGATACGCAGTAAGAACAAAGATTGTACAACCGAAAAGCAAATACAGTGTGGCTATGAATAACCAAGAAAGCTTATATATTTAATTCTTGCTTAAGTCTAACAATTCACTCATAACCTTAGATACTGAAAATAGAACTCCAACCTTATCATAGAACATGATTCTTACAGCTATGTAAGTTGTTTATGTAAGGGTGGTGATTTGTATAGCCTATGAAATAAAAGTTAAATTAGACAAATTCTGAGTAATGATTCATCTGAGTTTCAGCCGAGTTCACGACCCCCTGCAGCCCCTATAAAATTGTCCCATCACTGAGGCATGAAGGTGTTGTTCCTAAGCATAGTCGCTACAACAAACACTGGTCTCCAAGCCTTCTGGTTTGCATTTGT
Source organism: Chironex yamaguchii (assembly GCA_024741275.1). Classification (NCBI taxonomy): domain Eukaryota; kingdom Metazoa; phylum Cnidaria; class Cubozoa; order Chirodropida; family Chirodropidae; genus Chironex; species Chironex yamaguchii. The sequence continues at coordinate 12,656 of JANTCA010072313.1, forward strand.
TAGTAGAAGGCGAGTCAGCATAATTTGCTGAAGTGCACATGAGCTCATGATGGCAAATGATATTGATGTCAAGTATATTGAAACACTGCATGATGCTCTCAGTTTTTTCCTGGTCTCAACACTGAAATCACACTGACACTGGTATGCAAATTGTGGTCCCAGGGCTGCGGAAAGGGGGCAGAGGGGCAAATTACCACAGGGTTATGGAGTCTAAGGGGCCTCAGAATATAAGACAACTTTTAATAAATATCAAAAATTGCTTAGAATAGCAGAACATTTTAATGAACTGACAGCAAGGAATACTCAATCGATTTGGTCTAAAATTTTCAAGTGGTGCACCCTAGGTTTCAACATAGGACCTCAGAAACTTCTTGACGGCCCTGTGTGTTCCTAATTGTTCTTATTATGCTACTTCACAATATATGAGTCTCTGGTGTTTTCAACTATTTTGTATGCGTAGCAGGTTATAGCTTGTAACCATACACTAATGATATCTATCTCTTTTTTTGCTTGCAGGTTGTAGGGGAAGAATTTGATACTATTAATGATCTGGAGAAAAACAATTGTGTCTATGAAACTGTTTACTCGCTATTGCAGAATATCAGCCCTAGTTATGTTTCCACTTTTGGTAATGAGCTTGTGAATAAGTTGTCTGGCTTAAAACAAATGGACACTAACTTGTGAGATTATATGTGAGTTACATTGGACTAAACAGTAACATGATGCAC
>JANTCA010072324.1:0-15374 GCA_024741275.1 Chironex yamaguchii
AGAGACATGATAGAACATGAACAAGACGAAAACCATGTGTAATAAGATAGTAAATGAAACAGGAGGCAGGAGAGACACGAAAAAAGATGAACAAGAAGAAGACCATGTGTAATAAGATAGTAACCGTAACAGAGGGCAAGACAGACACCATAGAAGATGAACAAGAAGAATACCATGTGTAATGAGATAGTAAACGACATAGGAGGCAAGGGAGATTCAATATTGGCAAAGGATATAAAACAGTTTTTCAGTATAAGTATCAAATTGATGTTCTTGGAATTTGGTAATATTAGAACAGTATGGGAGAGAAAGTCGACCGTAGAGTAATTGCAAGTGGGATCTGTGTATAAATTAATGTAAATGAAGGTGAAATTCTGGGAAATAAAGCGATCACCTTTTGTTGGAACTAAAGGATGATTTCCTTGCTAGTCACTTTCGCGAAGATATCACTGCTAAATATGGTAAGTGGGTATCCAGACGGTGATCCGGATCGATCCCAAAATTCAATGGGATCTCACTTGGATCACGACTGATTTTTTTAATAAGGATCCGTTCTGTAGTTGTTGCATAATCCTGCTTACAGACATACAAACAAACAAACAAACAAAAAAAGAAAAGCCACCGAAAACAATACTTCCTTGGTGGAGGTAATTACTGTGATTAATACTGCATATGTTTGGAAAAAAACCGGAAAACAGAAAAAAACCTTGTCTACATGGTATGGCCGTTTTAATGCAGCTTGACAAACCAAAATTAATTTTGAACTCGCACGCAGTTCAGTAAACCAAAGCTTAAAATATATTCTGAAGAATTCATTAGTGAAAGCGGTATAACCACAAAGTTAGGATAATTACCTTACGATCTTATACATATCGTAGTACAACTTAGAGACCCATTGCTGTTCCTTTCCGCTAGAACTAAAGTCTCAGCATTGCAAAATGCTATTGTTAAATGCTCTATAAAATGACGACGAGTAAGTATCGTTTAACACGAGCTTAGCAATATTCTTGCAGCAGGCCAAATATCCCAGAATCGTCTGACCACGACGTCAGCAAGCATTTTTACCGCGATATCATCAGAACCAAATCGTAATTTTTGACAGAGGAGCACATGCCAAATCAAGGTATGCAATAGACCTTTTCGGTTTGACTTCACACGGCCTGTCTTCAATGACAATCAACTTGATCAACATGACAAAAACCCAATTTTGCCGCAGTGAAAGGTATACCTTTGACTGTAGATTATGGACACAAATATTGCACTTTCAACAGGAAAAAGCTTGAGGGGGAAGTTTCACTCAAAGTTACAGTTTTAAATATGTTTAGCATTAGGACGTGTAGTTTTTAACCTGGAGGTTGGTACTAGCTTATTCACTGACAAACCCTTACCATCCAGACCATTTCGGTGTTACGTCACACTGCCAGTTGTCAATGACAACCATTCAACAAAGGGGCAAACATTGAGGTCCGCAAACAGCGTTTCCTACGGAGGGTGGTCTTGTTGTGGTATTATTTGAGTGTTTTTAGGTTTTGTAGAATGTCGTCTAAATGCATGAGCAAGTTGGGGGAAGCAGAGGGAAGAAATTTAAGAAACTTGAGGGTTCCTCCTTCTAATAAAGTTACTGCCTTTTGAAATATACTTTCAATATCTGGTGGTAGACCCCAATGTCTGTGCACACAACACAATAATAAAACCTTGACAGAGTTTAATCTTTGATGTCAAGTTACTAATATTCTGCTCTAGGCACCTGACCATGGCCATAAGGTACTGTTTTTGTTGCCTCAAGTACTCAATTTCCATGTCTGTCTAATTCAGCTTCATGTTTCAGTGGTACTGTAGATTACAGCAGTAAAGAATCTTCCTTGCCAGAAGCATCTTAAAGCATGTGTAAGCAGCAGCTTGTAAGCGCAGCTATGTCGGTTTCTTGAATATAGTTGTTTCACGGAGTAACTTTTTTCAGTCGTCTATCTTCTTCAGGTACTCTTACAGTTCTCAGTGCCCTCGTCGGTAATTTCTTCTGACTCATTATTCAAAACCATACCAGATGTCGGAAACAAAGGGACTTTACCGAAGCTTAAAGCCTTTTCCATCAATCCATGATTGCTGCCTCAATTGGCAATACATTTTCAAAGCATAATAACATGAAAATTATCTAAAAACTAACCTTTCCTCACGCCACAAATGAAAGTTTTAAGGGTGCGATCGGCTTTGTTTGCCCCTTCAACCTGTTGCTATGCGTGGTTGTTAAGGAGAACGGAAAAGGTCTTACAGGCCTGAATTTTGCTCAATAAATAATTTTTTTCCTCTAAGAGAAATCGATCTCCACAGTTGGATCAATTTCAGATCCAACAGCGAGATTATTCTCATTTACTTGAAACCGCCAGTCGGTTTGCTTTACTCTGCTTTATTTCCATAGATGGTGGTAAATGAGTCGCTAGGTCGCCTTAATGATTCACATATGTCTACAGTTTCTGTTCATACTTCACCCTTTTCCTACAATCCTCATATCCTTGAAGTTGCATTCTCGATTTAGATTCATCTTTTTCGAATATGAATATATTTAAACTGTAATCAGGGTGGCTTTGATCTGCTGACGTTCGACATAAACATGAAACGGACCAAAATTTTAAATTGACACCGAAACAAAGTTTCTATTTAAGACGCAAGATTAAGCATCTTAGTAAAGTATGCTGGAAGAATTCCTTTATATTAAATAATTTATATTGAATAATTTATATTGAATAATTTATATTGAATAATATATATTGAATAATTTATATTGAATAATTTGCCATATTTTGAGTTATCTCGCCTGTTTGAAAATGTTTCGAGCATAAATAAACACGGTTGTTTATTTGATATAAACTTCCATCAGAGTTCACTCGCTTTACGGCCTGAACTTATTTTCTCCATTTCTCACTATTCCTTGTCTTGTTTGGGAAAATTTTAAAGCTGACATCATTCCAGATCATATTGTGATTTTTACTTCTAAAAGCAATAAGGTTTTTGGCGTTTTAAAGACAAAATATGCTAAGGATTGTAGTTCTTATGCGCTCACTCTCAATGCCTCAGTATACCAGCCGCGATTTGTTTCCACTTCATCTACGTTGCTATGCGCGGTTATCAAGACGAGCTGAAAAGGTCTATATCAACTTACTTGTCCAACAAATCCCAGACGTCAACGAATCCATCTTGCCTTCCAATGAAGAATACGCCTGGAAATACAAGAAATAAGGTCTTAGTACATTTCATTATCAAGTTGGCTACTTCCTGTGAAATGATAGTACGAAACACATTGTAGTTTGATTAAAACCTTCCCATGATCCTGAAGAGATCCAGCCTAAGAGGCTGAATGTCATCAACAGCTCCATGGCAAAGAGCTTAATCTGTCTCTCGTAGGGTCGTGGTGGTGTTTTCTCTATCTTGCTCTTTCCTTTATTACTATCACAGTGTAACGACAATCAGAGATAATATATGTAATTCCATATAGAAGTAGACGGGGTGGTCTTCCACGAGAAACAAAGTACAGCTATAATTATGATCATGCAAATGATCCGTAGGATATGAAATCCAAACCATTTTATAACTTTTAATCTATACACGTTTCCTGCATTCCATTTCTCGTCACCAAGAACCAAGTCATTATTATCATCATTGCTATCATCATCATTATCATCATAATCATTATGATTTTTATCATCCAAATGATAATCGTCATCATCACCATTTAGCTCGACGTAAACACACGCTGACGTCATGTTATCAAGACCACTTTCATGAATATGGCCTCTGTTTGAGAAAGATGTAATTGGGTAATACAAGGAAATACTGCCAAATCACACGGTAAACTTCAATCATTTATTTACTTCAACCAAATAAATTATATCGAACAAGATGTAAGTGCGTGGTTAAGGGGTTTCGCCTCGATTGAAGTCCTTTACCTGTCTCGGATGAGATTCCTCTCTAAGCCGACATTTGGCTCAAACAATACGTCTATTTATACTACCGCGTCGATATTTCATTAGTTTTACTTAAAATTCGTTCTAAAACAGTAAGCAATACAGAACGGCGTCTGTATTAGTTTCCTTAACTTTTGGGCCGCACAGCTGTGGAAGCACAGTGTATGCTGCCGAAAAGGGCTAGCTCACTGGTAACACTGAATGTTTACTACACATTTGTTATATTAATAAAGATGTCTGACTTTTTACGATTAATTTGCCTGGTATTTAACAACTTTTCACTCTTCAGCTCCATGACACAGTTCGTTCTTGTTTACTGAATTTTACAATGTATAGTACGGTATTTTATTCACTATATCACTCTAAACGATGACTTGCTTTAGAATTGATTGAAAAAGTGAAGTATATTACATTTCAAGTTGATCTTTGGATACACGGAAAGATCGTTCAGATACTCTTACCCTGGTGATGACAGCTGAGATCTTATAGCACCTATCTTTGCCACCAATAATGATGTAAATGACCTCATAAGAGATTTCATATATGTACAGTTGTATAATTTTTCGTGCGGCATCTGTTATTTGGAGCGTTTCCCATCTCACGATTTTGATTTCCCTTCAGAGTTTGAGATAGCAGATCTTAACTCTAGAGAGAAAATCGAGCTTTGGAAAGAGCGAGATTTTCCCCAAAATTAGACAGTAAACAACCGGACACGTAGGGTACATTTTTATGTCTCAACAAGGTCGTACATGATTGCTTCTTTTTACATATAGAAGCTGCTAAAATATTGTTTTCTGTTTAGTAGAGCATGCTCAAAATATTGCTTTAGCAGAACATCACAAACCGCAAAGAGAATATGATGGGCAATAAATGTGTATTGAAAAATAAAAAGGACATTATGGACTTTAAAGTTTGCTGTGATGAAGAAACGGATCGATCGGTGAGATAAGCTTAAAGAATAGGATTTGTGACAAAATTTCGCACCTAGGCACTTTATTACATTTACTCTTACATAACGCCATGGATTGGGGGCAAAGGTGACGTATTTTGAATTAGGTCTCTTTTAGGTTGTATTCTAAAATGCATGTTATGATTGACAGGAACATTCTTGCAAAAGAAAAGTAAAAACTGCACTTACCTGGTCGAGTAGGGCTCCATCTCGCAGATGTCAGTTTTACCGTGTGTGAGTAAGACACCAGTAGAGGTCCAGCCTAATTAAATGAAAAGTCACGAACAGAGAAGTACGTAGATGACATACGTGTCTCACCACCTGATTATTACTACATAAACACTTCTTGATTTCAATAATAATAATGACCTAAACCTTAATTTGAGGTTTTCCCTGGCACTAAGTTTTAGACAATTGATTCCGGGCAAAACTTTTGAAGAGAACCTCAGGTTCCCATATCCAGTGCATTTTCTCACTGGCCGGATGGGTTTGTTCAAGATTACTTTGAAGACGTGCGTACACGAGGATAAGGACGGTAGATCTTGTCCCTAGGGAGCAGACGGTGCAAACATTCTGCAAGGAAACTGAAGGACATTTCTAAATTCGTTCAGATGAATTTAACTGTACTAGGTGGTATTGCACGTACATTTAAAAACTCGACTTAAACTGAGGTTTATACTTTCAAAACGAGAAATGACTGTTCTCACATATTGTTTGATCCTGTCACCCAGTATACTTTGTTTTTCATTTTCTCTATTGTCGTTTTGTTTTCTGTATATGATTGGCCAGTTTCGATCCATGTTTCTTATAACAACGTTGCCCATATATCAATCCTTTCCTTTCTGATGATTCATACTCTGAAGAGTGTCAGACGAAAAAAGCTTTCAACTATGTTTTTAACGCGATGTCGCAAATTTTGGAGGTGATTTTCAAGTTTTGTACCACAAAAAATATGTAATATTTTTTAATAGCATGTGTAGTCTCTGACAGAATGGACTAGCTAGTTTAGATTCATCGACTACAATTACCAACCAGCAGCATGCTATTACATCACAAACAACACTGTGGAAAAGTGAAAGAACATAAAAGTACAGACGCGCTTGATAGTGAATATGATCACTCGCTTGCTATCAATACAGTATGCCGGAGTTTAATATTAAGTACAGATGTTACCATATGCCAATATAATTAATATATTATCATTGCCCATTCAGAGGCTAAATTCTTCACTGTAAAACTTATATGATGGGTGATACGCAGGGCGATCTAAATTTAGATCTATTTAGATCGCCCTGGTGATACGAAATGTAGAAATCTTGTTATCGTCTATAATAGTCTTCGGCTTGCACATTGAGAGAAAACGCGAATACAAGCTGTTTCTTCTATTAATGATCAAACGCAAAGATAATTACCGATGGGAGAACCTAAGCCAATATGCTCTCAACAGTTTGATGCCAATATGCTCTCAGCAGTTTGATGCAAATATCCTCTACAGGCAATGCATCGCAAAAACGTTATCTAATAAGAATCCTGGGAAATGTTTACTCTCTACGACAAATGTCCCTATTAATTCCTTCAGTTGAGAACTTTTTGAATACGAATGCATTAGCCAGACCACAAATGTTATAACATCTCCATTAAACGGTAAATTTGTATACAAAATATAAACATTATAACAGCACAACAAAGAAGAAAATACAAACATTTGCGAAGTGGTGTTTTAGGGTAATGCGAATCCGCTGCAAAGACAAAGTCACTAAGAGAGCAGTGCTTGAGACGGTCAACACCAAATGTAGACTGCTGGATGACATGATGAAGAAGAAGAAATCTGGAGGATACATTCTCAGACGCAGCGCCTGTCGCCTTCCAAATCTTTTTCTGCAAGGCACGGTGGAAGGTCAGGGAGCAAGAGGGCGCCAGAGGGGGAAGTGGACCGATGATGTCAAGAGGTGGTCACAAGCAACATCGTACGGCGAGGCAAAGGAGCGAAAGAAGAACAGATCCGGATGGCGAGCCATCTGAGCAACTGATGATGATGATATATACAAGATAATCTCCAATAAAATTATTACAGTAACAAGAAGTATTAAGGGGATAGTCGAATAGAGGTTACAGATAGCACGAATGCTTAACATTCATTTGGCTGCTACAACATCAAAAATAGGAGTAGGCGCCAGTGCCGTTAACTGGTCCCATTTTTTACTCTTTTGCAAATAAACTGCTACCTCAAAACAAGCTTCCATCGTGATTTTACGGAATGATAAATCAAGTCCTGACTGACACGTTAAAAGTAAGTAAATAGTATTGCACAGGTTTAACTGTTCCTAATTTGATCTAACTAATATTTATATTTCATAAACTCATTATTCCAATACGTTATTGCACCAGATTACCCAGTGGTCATCTATAGCTTTCTTTGCTGTATTATGCGATTAGCATAAATTGTGTTAATTAGCATAAATTGTCTTAATTAGTGTACGCACAAAAAATGGGCTCAGTGTAGAAAAAGCATGAGGTCCAAACAAGGCGATTTAACTTAGTTTAGTGTGTTTCTACTAATTGCTCGTCCATAACACCGCATTTTCATCTTGCCGAAAATTTGTAGAGAATGCTATCAGACTTCACTTATTCTATCTACGTCATATACGAGACCTGTAAAGTATGCAACATTCCACTCGCTAATGCTTTACAAATGTTGAGCATTGTTCACCAAAGTTCAGCGATGTTCAGTGTGGGGTGTTCAAACGCATTGAACATTGTGATTCAACTTCTGTCATCTGTGATGCACAGAGATCCAAAGTGAGGCAAGCCTCCTTAACAGCCACTGTTTTTGGTATTTCGCAAGAAAATGGTGCTCGAGATCTCTCATTGCACTTGCCCTGACTCGGCAATGTTGGAAAGGGTGTTGAAACGTACTGAACAACGCTGGATAAAACACAAAACAATATAAATGATGAGTTGATTCACTGAACATTTTTTAGTTCCTTCAAATTAGATTCAACATCACTGAACAAGGTATTCAAACGTGCTCAACATCCCCACTCCACAAATGTCGAGTGTTGAGGAGTGAAATGTTTCATATGTTTGAGCAGGGTTTTAGTGTTCATGGTATAACATTCTTTTAAAATTGATCGCAACCTGTAAGGCTTAAAGCCACTACTAGGCAGGTAGCTACAGGATCAGCCATCCGACGGCTTCCAACAGTTTCGTCGTTCCCAATATCCTTCACATGACTTGGGTTAACCCGTGGCATATGGTTTTCAGGCACTTGCCAAAGATGAAGCGAGGCGGATTCGATCCCAGAACCTCCTGATCAGAGCGCAATACTCAAACCAATCGGCCACACGCCCACTAATATACACAATAGATCAAGTAAACCGCATTGCGAATTACACTCATGCATTAATTTCTCACTGCATGTACGTCCCCAGGATCCCACTCAAAGATACCACTTAATTCACCTTACCGTCACTTCTTCCTTCCAGAGTGCAAAGGTCCATCCTCCCACACTCAGGATCACATCTTTAAAAAACGGTGAACGCTCTAAACTCCAAACTGGACCATCATGTGCTTCTATTTTTGCCTCAGGTTTTGGAGCTACAGTGGAAATAATTAGCAAGAGAAAATATATTTCAAGCATTGCATTAAAATTAAACCCTGGCTTCAGTGCCCAAACATTACTAGTCAGGCTTTTCAAATAGACCATACAAATTCCTAGTGCATTCTCAAAATAAGCCACGCAATAAAATTGTAACCTGCCTCGATTAAGCAAAATATCCACAAAAATACATAAAGTATTTTTGCTAGGAATCCAGGCTTTTTCCTTTTAGTCGATCTTCCTTTTATAATCCGTCGTAAAATTATCATGCTCCACGTCTACTTCATTCTGTAGTTCGAAAGTGGTACCGTACTTGAAAGTAATCGAAGCTAATTTATGTAGATTGGGAACAGCTACAAGGAGACTCCATTTATACTGTACCGTTTAACAACAAAAATGGTATGAATTCATGACATTTAAAAACTGCACCATTACCAAACTCATTCTCGTTCTATAAAGGCAACAAATACATTTCAGTGTAAATGGAAGATCAAAACGGCACAATTGCGTTTAATTTTGATTAAAATAGCAGCATGGTGTAAACAGAGTCCGAGCCATTTGAGCAACAATGGAATCTAGGTCTCTACAAAGTGAACGTTCAATGTCTGTAAATAAGTTATTGGTTTCAACGGAACTCTTAAAATACTTCATTGGAATCTATATCGACAGCTTCAGTGATCTGAGTAAGCGGCCAGCAAAGGATGACACAGAGCACAGCTCATTAAAAAGTGAAAAACTTTCAATAATCTGCACAATTAGATCAAGTTTCTCATTATACATAAGCGGAGATAGAGGGAAAAATTCAACTTATGTCCAACAGCAAGAAACATTGCAATACAAAATTAATATCCACAACCAAAGAGAGTGTCAATCGGTGAGATACCAAACGACAAAACGAAGCTTACAAACAATCTTTCCAGAATCCATATCCTTTGTTAATTTCCAGTCAGTGTAAACGAGATCTCCATCCTACAAGGAAATACGGTTTTTGAATTGCGATCACACGAGTGTACATGTAAAATTGCGCAAGGGATACTACAGAGTTTAATAAATACGTAGTCGTAACTACGATATTAAAATTTTAGTTAATCTAGTAGTTATACAAGAGTAATGATAATCATAATTATATTGATGAAACTGCAGAAAAATAGTTTGCTAAGTTACAGTTTCTTCCTCTCTGAAATATCAAGTTGGTTGTTACATCATTAGTTTTAGATACATGTACCCTCACATTCATTCAGTGACTGTGAATAGAATTATGAAATAAACTCAGTAAATTACTAATACTTCTAGCATCGAGCGAAATAACTATTTACCAATAAAAAAAATTAAATTTAAACAAATTTAAACCAAGAGGTTTGTTTGTGGATAAACATTAATGGCAAAAAATGAAAGAAAGACTTTTTCAGTTTGCTATAAGAATTCCTATCTAATAATCAGTTACTTGAATCTTACTTCGGTCGCTACATAAAACTTCGTCTTGATATGTTCAAGGGCTTTTGATTCCTCCTTCTTTCTGCCCATGTTACTATAAGATGTCCTTTTATCTAACCCACCAGCTTTTTGTTTACTGTCAAGATCAGAATTTTTGTCTCCATCACTTCTAACTATAAATCAAGATAGTAAAGACGATATAGCAATGGAGACTTAACATGGTATTTTCACTAACCATTAACGGTAGGCATGTCTCACTTTACAAGTGCACTGACTTAAAAATAAAATCATAATGCGAGCTTGTGTGTGCTACAATCAATACTGTAACTTACAATTAACTACAATCATTGCTGCGTACCATGTTAGATAAACTCTAGCGGCACTCAAGTTTGGACACTTCTGAACAAAATAATTCTTCCCATGTTCAATGGAAACCGCATTGATCAATTAATCCAAGATAAGGTATGTTCATATACACAGAAACATAAATTTTGAAGATCTAGAACAACTGTGAAGGACATGGGTATTGCAAGCAACTATGGAGGATTAAACTATATACGATATTCTATTGATTACGCTGATCAAATTAAAATATCTATGATTGCCAGTAAGAGGCACGACTTGCGTTTTTAACAGAGAGAGGTATGGCTTAAATGTAAGGAAGCCATCTAGTAAAGTGAAGTTTAATTCATTTTCTGGAATGATGTCCATTCAAAAACACGAACGTTTTCCATAATGCCATTATAAACCACTTTTACGACAGTTTTTCCAAGCAGGCATCGTGAGGATGGTTATAGCACATACCAGGCACACTTAATGACAGGATCCTGAACCCGAAGGTGTTTTGAGATAGACACTTGCCAGAAAGCAAAAGAAGAGCTGTAACAATCTTTGAGTGGTATAAAAGTTGAAAATCGCCCTGAAAATTTCCGACATTGCGCTAAAAACATACTTCAAAGCTCTTTTTGTCTAACTTTCTTCGGAATATGAATCGTCAGAAAGGTAAGTATAGATATATGGCAACCATTTTATAAGAAATATCGATTGAAACTAGCCAGTCAAAAACAAGAAAGAAAGGAAAATGGGAAATCAAAGCAATATTGAATGAGTACAAACTATTTCTACCTACAGACTCCTGATTTTCTTGTTTCAATGTAGGTTTACTCCAATACACTTAATAGGAAAGACAATCTTGCTATTTCAAATATCCGAAAATTCTCGTCCTTGTATATTTTGGCGCATCCTGAAGTTTTAATTAATTGTTGGCAAATGAAACAGTGGAATGTTGTGTTAGTCATTTAACTTTATGGGCGAAAAATGGCAGTTTTCTAGAAGGACATGATGATTGGTTGTACACTGGCTGGAACATTTTGTTTCATCAACTGCATCCCTAAACATCAACTGCATCCCTAAACATCAATGGTCTAAAGAATTTAAGGACTTAAGGCTAGGGACGAGTTACGGAAGACTGCTTTCAAATGTAAATTTCAGTTTCTTATGGACTCATATAAGCAGGTCCCCAATAAGGTCAGTTCTTTGAATATGCAGCTGAAGAATGACTGTTTCACTGACAAGGTTTCGGCATATTAAGGCAACACAAAAGAATCTTAGACGAAAATTTGTGATCTTCTAAATAACAGATCAAAGTCTAGTAACATTAGCTATCTCAAGAGTCAGGCATTGAAATTGTCAATTAAAACGACATTTCAGATGTCATGAACAACCAGTGAGTAACTCATCAGTAACGAAATTAAGATAACGGTATTCAAATTGCTCAATGGGCTTGCTCCACAGTACTTGTGTAATCTTTATATACGGAATTCTCTGCTGAAGGGCCACTCTCTCAAAATAGATGACATGAAATCCTGTCACCCAACCTTTGAGAAGTACAACCTACATACCGAATTTAACATCGTCACTGAAATTCATACATAGTTAAGCTTTTTAGTGTGGAAGGTACGCAGTCCTTAAGCAAGTCCTAAAACTTATTCTCCTTGAAAACAGATGATGCTGTTTCTCAAGAAATGATCACCTATTTTTCGGCCGAAAAAACATGTGGCACTCAAAAATGTCCTGTCCAGTAAAAAGTTCCTTGGTTAGGCAATATTTGAATCCGCACAGAAACACAGATTAAAAGAGCTGTAATCAATTGCTGTCGATGCAGGAAAGATTTCACGACTAGGAACATCTTACTATCCACTCATAAGAGTGAGGCCCCTATGACAACACAAATGAGACCCATATGGCCTCCAGAGGTTTCTGATTTTGATATATCTGCTGTTAATGTCTTTAAACGACATTGTAATTTAAAGCAAAGTCTACATTTTCAAGTGTTGTATATCGGTTCAATGCATTGATACGTATAAATGTTAACAGCGAGAAACAGAAAGGGCAAAAAAATACTGCTTGTGCTGCAAATAGTAGGCTCCCAAAGAGATTAATCATTTTCTTTGGGTTACTAGGTCACTATGTTTTCGTCTAGTAATAATTTTGATTCGAAAAGCCTCAAGTTTACTAGCCTGATACAACTTTGTTTCTGTAGTAATATTTATTACTGTGCATAACACGAATTAAATTTATATTTAATTTTATAAATTTATATTTAAACTGACCTGATCTCCGATCTCCTTGCCTCTCATACAAGGTAAATTTGGTGGGATTCATCTCTCCGGAACCCTTCAACTTGCTGAGGGTCACCTGGAAGCAAATTTATAGCGTTAACTAAATTACTCAAGACTCTGGACACGGTCTATTTTACATAATGTAGCGAATACAAATGCAGTCACATATTCTTCTATGTTTAATTGTGTGCTACAAGTCAGCTTGATGGGTAATCTATGTTGAGCAGCGTACAACTCGTCACGAGGATCTTCGCCTATGTTTTTCAGAAGTGTGTTACAAAACAGGAGGAAGTTGACTGTCTTGTGCGGTGTACTGTGCGTCAGGAAAATCTTCACCTATGTTTTACAGAGCTACGCTACAAAACAGGAGGAAGTTGACCTGTCTAGTGCGGTGTACTGTGCGTCAGGAAGATCTTCACCTATGTTTTTTTGAGGTGGGCTACAAAACAGGAGGAAGTTGACCTATCTTGTGCGGTGCACTATGTGTCAGGAAGATCTTTACCTATGTTTGCCAGAAGTGTGCTACAAAACAGGAGAAAGTTGACCTATCTTGCGCAGTATACTATGCGTCAGGAAGATCTTTACCTATGTTTGCCAGAAATGTGTTACCAAACAGGAGCAAATTGACCTATCTTAGCCAGTGTAATATGCATCAGGAAGATCTTCACTTACGTTTTACAGAGCTGCCCTACAAAACAGGAGCAAATTGACCTATCTAAGCCAGTGTAATAAGCATCAGGAAGATCTTCACCTACGTTTTACAGAGCTGCGCTACAAAACAGGAGGAAATTGACCTGTCTTGTGTGGTGTACTGCGCGTCAGGAAGATCTTCACCAATGTTTTCCAGAAATGTGTTACCAAACAGGAGCAAATTGACCTATCTTAGCCAGTTTAATAAGCGTCAGGAAGATCTTCACCTACGTTTTACAGAGCTGCGCTACAAAACAGGAGGAAGTTGACCTGTCTTGTGTGGTGTACTGCGCGTCAGGAAGATCTTCACCAATGTCTTTCAGAAATGTGTTACCAAACAGGAGCAAATTGACCTATCTTAGCCAGTGTAATAAGCGTCAGGAAGATCTTCACCTACGTTTTACAGAGCTGCGCTACAAAACAGGAGGAAGTTGACTTATTTTGGGCGGTGTACTACATATGTCGGGAGGATGTTGATCTTTGTTTTTTTACCATGTGCTACAAATGAGGAGGAGGTTGACCTTTGTGCAGTGCGCTACGACCTTTTGTAGAGGGACGAGATTTGCTGTTATATTAAGATAGTTTAACTAGTCATTGGCCCCTCACTTATTGCCTTACACATTTATTTTGCAGTGTTTTTCATTCCACAATACACTGTTCTTTGTTTTCCTTACACAATCGTAGCTGTGTTTCTTTCTTATTGGTCAATTTTCGATCCTACCTTCGACCACAAACTTAAATTAGCTTTTAAGTGTTGTAACTAAGTTAACTTTTGATCATTCATCCCAACTGAAATGATATTGTAATAATATTGAAGCAGGCAAACAAAACCAGTAAAATTTATAGGTAAACAAATTAATTTCCAAATAACAAAATATATTTTTATATGTTTCTGATACTATCAAGGATGAACAGCATCATTTTGCTGACCTCATATATGGCTAACAGCTGGCCAAAAACATTTTCAATTACCTGGCATTTCAGTCGTAGTGAACTTACACGATTGCAATTGGCTTCATATTTGACAAGGCGGTTTGCGCGAGATGAGAACAATTTCCTTTCACAATTCCTTTGATTATATGAAACTTCCTATAAAAACTGACTGACTGACTCACTCACTGACAAAAACTTTGTTCAAAACTGATAAAAAAGTAAAAAACTGACGAAAACTTTGCACGAAACTGACCAAAACTTTGTACAAATTGTGTCCGCTTTATAAATATAGATTTCCAAAAATCATTTAGTGGATCCTAGATGTTTTTTAAAATACAATCAGTCATGTTGTGAGGTTTTCCAATATTAAGCTTATTAGTCGGTGCTGCATGGAGTCATTGATTTGATCACAATGAGCGTATTTAGCACTCGGCTCCTAAGAGGGATAACACGATAATACAGAGAAAATTTCTGAATTGCCGTATACAATTACAGTATCACTGCGAAGTTTAGTCAAATTCTTCTAAATGAAAATAACGAAACAAAAGAAAGACATTGGAAATATTCTGACACTGAATCTTCAGTTGGTGAGAGAGGGTTTAAACTGCGTCTTCGTAAAGAGATTAATTAATACAATGAATTAATAAATAATGGTATTCTATAATTCATAAAGGCAACACCATTAAAGCGTCGAGTCTAAGACATATATTTTGTGGCTGTGTGCAACGAGTACGTTTTTTTCAAGAATTGTTACCTTAAGCATTGGTTTCCATGTTAAATCAAGGTGCTGGAAAGTGGAGGCGACACCAGCTGGAGTTCTAGCGGATTGCTGTATCCCTGGTGTCGCTGACTTTGTAGAGCGTGTATCCCAAAAAAGTACAGAGCTACAATATAAAGAAAAAAACATTTGACTCACGCTCATCAAATATCGTGCTTGATGAATGAGTTTAATTCCCTTGAATAGTGGTAGAAAGAATGGCTAGAGATTGTAAATTGTGGAAAATTCATCAATCGTCCATATGACCATCTACTTCGATTCAGGGAAACGACCATGTGAATCTCGCATGCCGAAGCATATATATTATATAGGACAAAGGATCAGCTGTTGTGGTCTGGGACAGGGAGGATTACATTAAGGAGGCAAATAGACAGTTAGAGGACAAAGTCACATACCAGAAATTAGATGCAGA
>JANTCA010072335.1:0-15371 GCA_024741275.1 Chironex yamaguchii
GCGATCACAGCACAAATATGTTATAACATAGTATTTATCACGTAATCCCACAAACTTTTCAACTACCCAAAACGTACAAAATGAACTAGACAAGACTATATGGAATACCATTCAATATAAAAAAGTTGGAACTTACAGTTAATGTATAAAGAATGCTTTTGTAATTCTTTGTATTTCCTAGTCGTTTTCTAATTGCTTTAACAGCATCCTTAGGCCTAAAAATAAATGTAAAATGTCACGCTAATAATACGAAAATAAGACTGGTAGATACAATATATTCTTTACAAAATAAAATGTACCTTAACTAAATGTCCGTTGGGTAGTGCTAAACTTGACCATGAATTTTTAGTAAGGTAAAATGAAGACAAATGTTGTATATGACATCTGAAATTACAGGAAGTAATCTTGAGTACCAACTGACATTACAATGATTAAAAACCAAGGAATCCACTGACCCCTGTGATAAACTACTTAACGTCCTGGTACTATTATGCATTACAACTCTACCAGTCTAACAACAGAATAATAAGAACTAACAACAATGTTATGAACAAGAATTATCAGTTTATCATAAAGTGAAAGTTATGTGGTACTTGTGACTAATAGTTAAACTTTTATAACTGCTTTCAATATGCATCATCTGTTAGAAATTATTTTGAATCATCTAAAAGATCTAAAGATTTATAAGATCCAAAACACAAGAAGACTTCCATGACTTACAAAACTGTAACACCATTGTGCTAGTTTTATATTGCTTAGACACTCAAAATCATTCTCTAGGGAGGAGATGATGATAAGTGAAATTATGTATACTAAAATAGGTAGTCTTGAAAATAGTTACCCTTCATTTGTTTCATTAATTATGTCACATATTTCCACAATTAAGGCCCAATCTTCTGTTGCTTTGCTTGAATCTGTCACCTTTTCTATATAGATAAAAAAACGTAAAGTATAAATAATAAAAACCAGTTAAAACTTATGACCAGTCTAATATGGTACTAGTAAATTCAAATAAAAAAAACGATTTAGTGTAAATGGTATCAAGGAAAAAAATTAAATCATCATAGTTGACTAGATTGATTGGCAGTACTTAATGGAAAAGTTCCAGTCAATATTAAAAAATTTCCTCAATATCATTCCACGCTTTCTTCTGGCATAGAATGAAGACACTGGGGAAATGGTAAGGGCAAGTTACCTTAGGATAAGTTTTTAAGCTACTTAAACCTGTGAAGGTAAATGAAATGAAAGTCCTACTAGTGTAGGGAACATGATTAACAGAGTCATCTTTAACTGCAGGCCGTACTAATAAGGGCATTTGATCGTGTGCCCTGTGATGCCTTGGTAGTCACTTCATGATTTATTACATGCTTCATGTTGTTGTCCATCACATCCCAGGGACAAAAACTACAAGTCAGCAGTTGCTGAATAGCAAACGTACTTGCAAAACACAAAACGAAAGAATCTTTAATGCAGAGACAGAGCAACGTACCAATACCTTTGTTACCAAGCATCAACTCGGAAACCCTGTGTTTCCGGTCAAGGAAAGTAATAATCAACAATAAAGCATTTGGGTATTTGATCACACAGACAGAGGAGCTTGGGCACAACATAGGAAAGGCACAAAGTACAATACAACATTCTTAGTTACCATTGTTGTTTGACTGATTCCTTATATAAGACAAAGAATTCCATAAAATAATATTTTCTAAAGCCTGATCAAAGGAAATTTGGTACAATTTTTATAAAATTTAAATCACATTTGCCAAACTGTGACCAAAAGCAAATAATGATTTTATTGAACAAGTTTATTTCAAGTTAAGTAATGTATGTTTTAATACACCCATACTCTACTAGATGAAATCAATGACTGTTTCAATGGCAGGCATTGATGGTTATTGTACAGACATCTATTAAAACAATTGTTTACTTCAAAGTAGTCTAATGTTATTACAGCTGTTCAGTTGATAATGGACAAATTATTTGCAACTCTTCAAGCTGACTTGCAATATAAACAGTTCATAAGAATGTGCCGAAAAGCCTTCTTACACTAAATATGAAAACAGCCCTATGTCTCATCTTTCATTAGGTTAGGAATGTCACTTTTAATCCCTGTCAATCTATCCTTGGTATAGAGGATTAATGTAAGTAAATATCCCTTACTGCTCACACTGATGACCAAGTAATAGTTTTTCAGTAAGTAGCACAATGGCACAACAACTGTCTCTAGTACCAAACTGCTCTATTCCAGCATGTACCATTATATCCTTACTTTTCCCCCTTCATAGGATCAATGTGTAAATATTCTTAATCAATTGGTGTCACTAGATTGATCATTAAAGGCAAAAACAGGGTGTTAGCTTCCAGAAAAACATCCAAAACAAAAGTAACAAGGGATCTTGTATGGGGATAGATATCAAGTTACAGGTTAGATTTTCCTTAGCTCTCTCTCTCCTAACGTGGCTAATGAAGCAGTGCTCTATGTCTGTGTACTAAATATGTATATGTAAGTAACACAGATAGACTTCTTCCTTAACAATGGATTGGTTTCCACTTGTGATAACAATGACTTGAAATGCCTTTAAACACATGGGATGGCAGTTTGGTTTTATGTTTGAAAATAATAAACTTGTTTCCCATTTCGATCCCTCAATAAAGCTATGGTGCTAATGCTCCACTTATGCATCATGCATATACAAGTATTTATGTGTCTTGTCAGATCATACCCATAGCCTTTAAATTGGAGTTATGCAAGCATTCGACACCATACTTTGCCTACAATTGTCCATCACATCAAACTTTCATCCTTAGCATGCTAAGCAATGATAATAAAGCAGGCATTACGATTAGCTTTTATCAATCTGTTATCTTTTCCTTACGATTTCTTAGTAGTGTTGCTTAATAGTGTTTTTCACATTGGTGCAGAGATACATAAATAGGAATGTATTATCTTCTGTTACTACACATGACACATGAGTAGTATGACACATGCATAATCTAAGAAGCATAACCTTCGTTCTCCCTCTCAAATACGATAACACCTTTCGATTGCAGGTACATGAAAGCCTTTCTCAAACTTTATGTAACATGGCCCAAAGTTGACTCAAATCATAATTCTCAGATTTAACGTCTTACATTGAAACTTGTGCATTTCAAGCACCAGATGCAGGAAGTTAAATACACAAAGATGATGATCACGATTGATCAGTATTATAGTATGCATGCATAAACAATATTCATATGCTTGAATATACCTACATCACATCAACCTCTTAAGTCATCTTAGCTTGATTCCAGACTGACGAGTATGGCAAGTGCACACCCAAGGTGTTTTTCATAAGTGGACCTTCACACCTGACCAAGGGTGTAGCAGGTTTCATGTGGGCATAGAAAGAACTGTGTCCTATTGTTTATAGCAAATTAATAATTTCAAAGTGCACACTTAAAGTGCACACTTTAAATTTTCCTGTTCCACACCTGACATTTAATTGGAAATTACTATACCCTAGCCCTGCAGTATGGGCCTGAATACATTATATCCATAACCTACAATAAAATCATACATCGAGCAAGTAAACCTTATGGAACTAAATGCTATTATACACGAGGAACGCTAATGCACTCCTGTTAAATATATGCTGGATCGTATCTCTGCAATATTTCTTTCATTTTCCTAAACCTAAAAACGTTGGACAATATATTCACTAGTCCTTGTTTGTGTTTGTAAAACGGACGAGACTACACGAAATCCTACCAATATTCAGCAACCGTTTTCCTCGAGAATATGCTTATTGCAACACAGCAAAATAAGTGCTACAGGGCCTAAGTATGTAAACAAATAACAAGCTAGTTAAGTAAAACAAACTTACAGTTCATCGGACAAAGGTCACCTTTCAAGGTCTAATCTCTTACTTTGTCACTGCACCAACCTAAGGCTTAGTGTACATTTATAAGTACTATACCGTTCGAAGTACCAATAACCTTCTGCAAATATGATGCATAAAAATAAAATCCTTAGTCGTATTTAGCTATTACGCTATACGTATTATATAAAGTACAATCTTAAGAATTCAAGCCTAACAAAAGGTAACCGTGATTGCACAAAAGATCAGATATAATTTGTACGTAAGTAATATATGAAAATGTTTAAGACATACACATACCTATTCTCTGTCCAACTGGCGAATTAAATGCATTTGAGCCAAACTTGAACGAAGCCATAACTCACTGGTAAACAATTGATACATCAACAGCGATCCAAGATGGGGTTTAACTTTTGGAAAGTCCTAAACCTCGTACTCAAATTAGCTCTTTTTCAGAATGAGGAAGTGGAATGCTTTCAGAACTTGACAACCTTCTATCGAAGAATCGGTTCATTTATGCCATATCTCTCCCATCATTTACTCTTGCCCGCGCGTACACTTAAATGTCAACTTCAAAGACTATCCTTGGTCGGCGGCAAACTGACCGATTAGAAATGAAATCTGGTAGTGAGAGTTCATTTAGTCTTTGAACTTTCCTTCCTACAGAACAAAATTAACTTGAAAATTTGCCACATTGTGCTACAAACATACTTAAAAGACCTTTTCCGTCTGATACTCTTCAGAGTATGAATCGTCAGAAAAGAAAGTATGGATACATGGTAAGCTATAATTTTTGATGTAATATAATATTTTCATATAAAAACATGAACCATGTATCTAAACTAGCCAATCATAAACAAGAAAGGAAAAAGACGAAGAGAGAATGAAGAAACAAATCATTCTTGGAAGAGTCCTTGTGGAGAAACGAACTCTTTCTGCCTACAGAGTACAAGCTCTCAATAGCTCTGCCAATTATGCCAAAATTCTCGTACTTATACATTTTGGCGCATTGTGAATTTTCTAGTAAATAGTGGCCTATGGCAGAATCGCATGTTTTGGCAGTCATTTTAGCGAAAAACTTTAGAAATAAGATCCTCTGGATACCCGTTTCAAGGAGAATAGATTCAATTTTCCCGAGTTCCGAAACTAACTTAGATTTTGAAAAGATACGAAGTGCTTTATATAGATGTGTTCTGATGAGATTAATTTTCCTCCTTTTTGGACGAAAAGAATCCCAACGAATGTATCAGTAAAAGTAGATTTACAGTAATCTGTTGTATTAAATTAGTCTCAGCTTTCTCCACCAAAACCTCAAGAAAAGGTAATAAACCACCTTGTTCCCTTTTTACCGTAAATTTGAGAGCTGGATGTAACTGGTTAAGTTTTTGGAAAAAGCCATTCTCATTCCAGCTCTATTATAAAGACGACAAAAGTGTCATCAACACAGCAAAATGAAACGGACATCTTGGGGGTTTATCAATTTTACATTATGACTGGAGTTTGTCAATGTATATAAATGGGGTCCCTTCTTTTATGATTACTGGAAAAGTTGCCCATTGGTCGGGACATTTTCAAAGATGTGTCCACTGTCTCATTTCTTGTGCCTCCTACACGACTTAAGATAAGTATCCTTGATATATCAAAATGGCCAATACATCGTGTAGAAGGAGACCTCACACAAAATTTGGTTTCTTAAAGTTCCAATTGACCAAGCGAGCAAGACAACATTAAATGTTGAAGTTATAAGTTTGTAGTATGCAGAAGAAACACAAAGAAGTACATTAGTTTTAGAAATATTCACAGTGTGTAAAGAAAAAGTTCATCATGTCTTGGTTGATAAGCTGGACTAGGTGTTGAAAGATCTTCCTCGCATGGCCAGGCCACAATGGTAAAACTATCTATACCTCAGCAAACAGACCTCCATAGGGACTGAGAACGAGATGTTTACAGAGGACGTGCTATATCGTATTGCCTTTTTTATGTCTTTTGCTAGTAATGGCTGCCATATTCCTAGAAGGGTACAAAATATTTATGTAGATAGTCATGGAGGTAAATCCAAAAGTTTAACGTACTCAGTTAAGCTCCAGGAATCGTAGCCATGGGGGAGAGAAAGTGGGTCTTGCATCCCCCACATCTTTGCTGCGTTAATTTGTTTCATTACTAAGCAAAAAACTGAAAAAGAGAAAATGACATTTTACATGTTTATGCAAACGAAATTACTTTTGGTTGTTTTGCTATGAAAGACCCTTAAACTTAGAGACGTTTGTACACATTTTGTCTTTAAACTTGTGTTATTTCTTAGTTTATTCATCATTCTAAAAGACTAATAAAAGTATGTATCGCGATGTTGTTTTATGTGCTTATAAACAAGACAATCAAGTAAGCATTTATGTTTAGGAAATAACTATATTAGGCCTTCTAGAGTGCTATGGTGCGCAAAAGTTTCTAATCTTTCATAAATTTCCTTGCTTGCTTCCTTGGTGTGGAGACCTCTGAATTGAGATGAAGCTGGGAGAGAAAGAAGAAGACTTTGACTGGTTTCTATTTAATCATCAGAGAATGCCCATTGAAATTTAAATATACGTCAAATTGGGTGAAGTCTCAAAACAATAAGAATCTACAAGCTTTTAGAGCTTTGGCATAAGTTATGTTGAAAGGATCAGAATGTCCTTAATTTGAATAAGAGCCTCTTATATTTCTCTTTATCTCATCATAATGGCACAAAAACACCTGTTTGAAAAGCCACGTTTCAAGTTAAATTATCGACTCTAATGATCGGCAACTGATGTCCATCATCTCATGATAAAGTAAAGTATACATTGACTATCTTGCTATTTCATCGTTAATATGTTTTCGAAGAATGGGCTTGTAGATATTTGAAAGGGTTAATGAATGCTAAAGAGTCTTTTCAAATAATTTTTGTTTTGATTCTTAATAAACAAATACCTCTTTCTATTAAGCCCAATCTAGAGCCTTTAGAATTTTGTAGGCTCCAGGGGCTTCAAATAGTTATAATAATCGTTGAATAAAGCTTGTTGTTCTCTTTTTCTCGAATTTTCTATCAGCTCTCGCTTAATATTAAGAAGTGTACATATTTCTTCAATCGTTGACATCAACGTGAGCACAAACAGCCTAGGGTATATAACAGGTTGACTTTGGTCAAATTGTGGGTCTTCATAGTTTTCCAACCGAAATTTCTTTTTCATATATTTACCTAGCCTTGTTTTAAAGCACGAGCACTTTTCGAATTGAAAATTGCTTTAATAGGGAATGTATTTAAGAGCCGCCGTGGTATAGTGGATAAGACGTCGATCTTGCAAGCCAGTCGTTGCGAGTTCGAATCTGTGTCACCACAAACAATTGGAATCAAATAATGATTTGAAAGTTTGAAATTATGCTTATGACAGTTTCTTCACAATAAGAAGAAAAAATGAATGAAAATATAGCTATGCTGTTTCATACTTATTTATCTACATAACATACATATATCTCAATATAAAGTAAATTTAATCAAGTCCCATTCATTTCATTACTCTAAAATTCGATGTTTACCTTCATGTAAAGGAAAATCATGGAACGGAATCACTATTAGTAAACGGTCTTCAAATGACATATGCGAGCAAATGCAAATATTGATATCCTACACTGTCACCATCTCTGTTAAAGCTAGGCTTTAGCGTGAGAATGTACTGTAATTTTTATTATTATACGTTCTGAACAAACCTGAGTCAAATATGCTAAGACTCACACTTGCAGAGATGTCACTCGTTGTCATGCTAAATAAAGACGTTTAGCAAATCTTACCAAACAAAAAGGAGTGAAGAGAAGAAGACATGAGCACGAAGAAGCTGTTTATCAAATCCGCAGCACAAAAGAGCTTAAAGTATGCATTGACGATATTCACGACATGACAATCTGTTATGGACGTCTAAAACCTTCTACAAAATATACGTTTACAACCTTCTAGAAAATGTACGTCTAGAACCTTGTAGAAAATGTACGTCTACAACCTTCTAGAAAATGTACGTCTAGAACCTTCTAGAAAATATACGTTTACAACCTTCTAGAAAGTGACATGCGTACTTAGAATCTTCTAGAGACATTCCTTGTGCTGCAGGAACAACACTGATGCAATGTTTTTATGAAGCGTCTGGAAAGTTCCATTTAATTCAGTTTTGTTCTGAAAGCTTCTAGAATGTTCTAATGTTTTCTATAGCATTCTATTCTATTCTATTCTATTCTGGAGAGTTCTACTTGCTTCTAGGTTGACTACTTAAAACCTATATAAGCGCTTGCTTTCCAGAAATTAGATAACTTTGGTTTTAGCTGCATGTAATTGAGCTTTGATGGACTATAGGCTCAGGGAAATATCTCAAGCCGTAAAGAGACTTCTTTGTTAGAGGATATACTACTGGAATTTGTATATCACAGCCTAGTTGTTGGAGTTCTCTATCTAACTCACGTGTGCTCTCTACTCACCATAAAGGAACTTTATTAACCTTGCACGTATTTTGTGGACCATAGAAAGATACGACACTATCTTTGTAAGGGCAAATAATATTCTTTTCTTTGCAAACACTCTAGTATTGGTATTCAAATAATGGTTAGCCAGGAGAAGAAAGACATCTTACAGGTCTAGTAGCGTATGCACAGATGTCAAACGCATTTAATTTTAATCATATATGCTTTTCAACAGAAGCGGAGATAGAGGGTTCTCTAGAAAATATGTTATCATGACTAATGTAAGAGCTCCTCTCGTAATTATAGCAGCAGATAGAAGCATAGTGACTTGAATCGTTTTTCTGGGCTTTCAAGTAAAAAAAATATACACTCAAAATCAAATACCGATTTTATGGCTGTTTGGAGGTTTGCTCGTTTAAAAATTGTAATTATTTGTGAAGTGTGTTATGTGTAGATTGTTATGTAAATTGGTATTTTCATTGATTTAAGCTTTATGTTAACGGGAGAAGATAAAGCTTACCATAAAATTGCTCTCGAAGAACAAAGATCATTTATATTGCAATATCCCTCTTCATGCAAAATGGAATCGTGAGGAAGAAATTTATTTGAATTCCTTCTCCCACCATCTGTTGTATAGCGCGGCGCCCATCTTCATTTCCTCAGCCGTTGTCGCATACCATTGTACTTTAAATGCTACAGTAGGAAGCTGGCCCACTAGTAACACTGTGTATTCAACTTCCATAATTTATCCGTTGATGCTGAGTGCTAAGGTGGGGAAGTATTATGTACCAATTTTTAGGTCCTTGGGAAGACCCCGTCGGGGATTCGAACCCACAACCTTCCGCACGTAAAGCGAGCACTATAACACTAAACCCAGGTTGGTTTCAAATGCCTAGAAAGTTACACTATCAGTTCGTTTGACATACCAACTCCACTCGGATACATTTTATAAGGTATTAATTCTCTTTCCAAATTCTGTTTTACCAAGATTATACTCCTAGTTCCTTCTATTATTGCCGAGATATTTATGGCAGTCTTTGAAAACCCAGCAGTGAAAACTGCAGATGGAAAGGCATCCGTCTGGGAATACTATGTCAATCTCATTAAAGAAAAGCAAGTGCATCACTTCCTTGAGCACATTAACAAACCATGTCTCAAATTCCTTGATGCCTTGGTAAAGAGGAGAACAGATTGAACAAACGAAATGAAATCAATACTAACAGATTAGTACCTCAACAACAAATCACAACACCAAATCTTAGCTCGATGCAGTGTAATCAACACTTTTTAGCGGACGGGCCAAAAACATAATATTGACAAGGAGACACGAAAGAAGTTTCATGACCCTTAATTTATGGTAACGACAAGGCAATATTAAATGCTAAAAAAGGCATTGAAAGGTAGTTTTTATACTCAGGACTTCGGAGAAGTTCATCACTGCCTTGGAATGTCCATTATTAGAGATTTAAAATAAGGACAGAATACAAAGTTGTTTATTTATCACTATATTAAGCATTCAGGGACCAACCTAGATGGTTTTAGAATTTCAAACTATGCACCATAAGAATCCACTGTTTAGTCTATAGATTTATGTAGCTCTGATAAATCTTATGATCAGACAGAATTTCAAGCTGCTATTGGTACGCTGACTTAAGCGACAGTTGCTACACAGCCAGACGTACGTACAGCAGTGGAAGCACTTAACTTCATTCTTAACCTTACTAACAGTCATTGGAAGGGAATTAAGAGAATGCTTAGATATATCAAGAGAATTCTCAAATTTGGAATTCATTTTGATGCCAGTAGTAGTAATTCCATCACATTGTGTGTATGGTGATGTTGGTCGGACTGATGATATGTTGATGAGAAAGTCAGCTTATTTGTTTTGTGTGGAGGCCTAATTAGTTTGAGGCAGCACAGAAGGCAACTATTGCATTTTCATCTAATGAGGCAGAATATGCCTTTAGCTAGTTCAGTCCAGCAAGCAGTGTGGCTCAGAACTTTATTATTTGGCGTAGAATTTGCTCTATGTAAACCCACTATTTTATATAGAGATAACCAGAGTGCTTCCCTTGTGTAAAAACTCGAAAACACAAAGCCAGATCCAAACGCATTGATTTAAAACAAATTTTTTCCGCGAGAAAGAGTGTGCTAAAAGAAAATGAGATTGTGTGTTGTGGCACTCAATGTTTGCAGATGTTTTGACGAAAGGTCTATGCAAATGAAAATTTGAAAAATTTAGATCCAAACTAGTTGTTCCAAGTAATTAGTGAGTCCTAATGAAGTGTGAGTATCGGAACTTATGTCAACTGTAATTAGTCCTCACCTGCAAAGTTGTGTTGATTGTAATTACCAATAGGACGATGAAATCATGTGAAGATCAATAGGATCTATCCTTATATTACACATAGATCTTCCCTTGCCCAGCTTTTTGCATTTGAAGTCAAGAAGAGTGAAGTCAGTATTTCTGTTGATATTATTGATGACAAATATAAGGACCTCTTTGTTTCTTGATAGCATTCTTTTAATTTGCTATTCCTACGGTTCTGTCTAGTAATCATATTCTTGATAAACAGTGTTCAGACCGGTGTTTGCTCACCTCTCCTGTGCAGTGCATTATATGCCCTGCCCTAATAACTCGCTAAGCCATGTGGGAGCATAGAGTCAACACAGCACCTTTAAGTAAATCTTACAGAATTTATGGTCAGAACAGAGATAATTACCGAGGACTCCTTGACCATATGTTAAAGAATGTGAGCTTGTTTCTTAACGAATAACTCAAGGCTGTCAATCAAAGGACTACTCCCACCTACAATTTCTAAATTAACATACAGGATGTTGGAACACGGACTGTCTATCTCTCTCTTCTCATGAGACTTCACCTGCTACGGAAACAACTCAAGGTAATTTTTCCTTTGAAAGAATTCAGCTGTGATTCGTTCCTAAAATAGGTTGCCACCAAGATTGATACATGGGTTATTAAAATTGAGGAAAACATCGTTTAAACATACATAATTGACCATACTTATGAACCATATCTCATGCTACGAAACTTGATTCAAGATAGGATTCGAATGCAGAGAGGAAGGATAGTTGGGATATTCATCCACAAAAACGGCTACCCACAAGCTTTGTTGGTAGAACTCCATACTATGGACACAGTCCGCTAAACCACTCAATTAAGTAAGGTGTCAAAGGACGGGCAGGTATTAGATCGAAATGTATAATATAAGTGAGGGCCAGTAAACTGACTTAGAAAAGTTTAAAGAAAGTTTCAGGGTAGCAAGAACTTAGCTCTGTACTCTGAATAAGGATGAATGAGAAGCAGTGACTATCATTTAAGGCAGGTTAGCTGCCAGTCCTCTGCTGGAGCGGAACCCTATAAGTGCCATTGCAAAGACATTTCAAAGTACTCTTTGTAATGATCCTATGACTTTTATTGTTTCCTTAATGTACATTCTGATCAGTTCTCTGTAGATGACAGCTGTGTTACAAGCATCGTTACCTTTTTGCAAGTCTACAGTAAATCCTGAGTCGACAGTCATTGTAATTAAGTTCCACATGCCCTATTTAAAAGCGAGAGTTCGTTTTTTCGTCCCCAGTGCACAGTGGTTGCTCCACTAGTCTGTTTTTACTCTAAACCCTATACACCTAGTGAGGTTAATGGACTATGGTTAGGCAGCCCGTTACTGGCTGAGGGCTTCCCACTGAGGTACAATGGCCTTTTCTACAGTCGGACACAGCCACCTGCGCCTGACTCTACGCCAATTGAGTATGCGACTCAAAACTGGATAGCTGCTGCTATATATATAAACATTAACACATCCTTGAGATATTCTAGAGTAGTTATTACACTTGTGTATTCTAATCAACATTGTTTAAATCAACGAAATTGTGCTTGATCGTAAGATATTCAATCATGTTTTAAGCTTTTTCAGTCCTCCACTTGATTCCAACGACGCTTACTTTTTGGGATCGAGATTGGCAATGAACTTTACAATTAGCAATTACAGCTTCATTTTACATATGTAATATCCTATTCTTTAAAAGAGCATCCAGAGCACTCATATAAAAGTTAATCGCTTTCTTGGGATGATAATTTGTATTTTCCTCCCCTTATTATGAAGGAGACCATTAAACAGAACGTATGATGAAGGAAAGGAAATATGAAGAAAGACGGAGAGAAGAAAAGAAAGGAACTTGTCAGTAAGTTTGATTTCAAAACGTATTTCAATAGTCAAATTTCCGACTCTGATAGAGCTAGCATAACTTATTTCTCTAGTCTTGATTCTCATTTGGTACCCAAAGCCATATTGGAATAGGTTGGCAAGGTAAGAGTCAGTGATTCTTATACAACAGGAACCTGTTAAGGAACCACTATTCTGTTGAGGTGCCCATTTGAAGGAGTGCTCATACAAAGTTTATTTAATCCCCGATAAACTCGACCTCTCTTCACCTCAAAAAACCGATGCCTGGACAGAGTTTGTTGCGAATGGACAGATTCTTTCGATCTCCACATATTTATATATCGTTCCCGTTATCTCGACATTTTGTAACTCCGCGTATCTATGGTGGAGCCAAGAAAACATTTTATCAATTTTATAGCAACACAAACATTCATTAAGTGATATAATTTATTTTTGAAATTCTCGCAAAAGACCAAACTTTATTGACAGGACAGACATATTTGAGAGATCGATCTTAATAAAGAGGCCAAGAAAGAACACTTCAGTTAAAAAAAATTGGAATTGGGACCCTTGGAATTGAAACGATTGAAGTGCTTAAATACGTCACTCTCTGAGTAATGTTTACGGTCATCTAAGTATCCTGCGATATTTGTTAGAAACTAGTAAGCTTCACGACTTTAATCAGTTTTGACCACTACCAGTTGCAAATTTTCATCACTTTGAAATTTTTGCCATTCCAAAAAATTCTTACCACATTCTTATGTTTTATTTCTTAAAATATAATAATCTTAACACAATTACATTATATTCGACTTTAATGCAATGTTAAAAGTTGCATTTAATGTGTCGAATAAAGTACAAATTTTAAAATAAATTAAATGAATTATTTAAATGATGTATTCTATTTATGCAGTATGTTCGATGCCTGCAGAAACGACGTTGGATTTGAAGACGCATCAATGTCGCATAAATACGTAGGGGTATGTCGAGTAAAATAATTTCATTTGACTATAATTCAAATCAAACTTAGCAATTTACATGCGTTTAATTCGCTAACTGTATGCGACACATGTAAAATCCGACGTATGATCTAGGCCTAATTAGTGAGTTCCGTAGAATTCGAGATAGAGAATATCGATAGTCTATGACTGCTTTCCCACGTGATTCTTAGTGCGGATTTTGTTCAACCAATATAATAAACTTCAATTTTTGCAATTATTAGACATTTAAAAGGCTTGATAGGCTATAATGTACCACCTGACAAATGTACCACTTAAAATTCAACTGTTTTTGTTTACATTGCAGAGATGGCAACAAAAAATACCTTCGCCCTGAAGCATTGAAGAGAAAAGTGCAGAGAAAAGATTGGATAACAACATGAAGCTGCAGCTTAGAACTTGTCTTTCTCAAGCGGCCATTCTAATGAGCTGCACTAATAGACGTCATGCTAGTTGGGTTTTACTCAGAGGATTTTCTTATGAATTTAACAAACTTGAAAATTTTAAAGTGATCCCGAATCCTGGATATTCCCCTGATCATCTCAGAAAAAGAATCAACTGGAACCAGTAGGCTACCAACATATGACAAAAATTCCTTAACGATACGATAACAGTTTTCTGAGTTATTTTGCAAACCAAACAACCTACGAACAAACCCTCACAGAAATAGAACCTCCTTGGT
Organism: Chironex yamaguchii; assembly: GCA_024741275.1. Lineage (NCBI taxonomy): Eukaryota > Metazoa > Cnidaria > Cubozoa > Chirodropida > Chirodropidae > Chironex > Chironex yamaguchii. Next base: position 14,189 of record JANTCA010072335.1, read on the forward strand.
GGAGGTAATTCACATTCTTTTGTTTTACACACTCCTTTTGATATATACTGCTGTAAAATTCGTCAGATTAAACACAGCACAACTGATATGATATTGAAGTTATACTAATATTACAAAAGAAAGCCCAGTTTCTCTTTTAAAGTTTCGTCGTAAGCTTGACCATTGTCAAAGCACGAGCCAATCTGATTTGAAAAACAACCCAAACATACACCTTGAAAAATGCTGTTAGAGATCTTATCGCCATATTTTATGACGATCGTCACAGAAGTCGTCTTGTGGCGATGCAGCTTCACAGACAAGACTTTGTTTTTGAAATGCTCAATTTGCCCTTTCACCAAACATGTTTTGTAATCCAGGATTGTATATGAAGTGTAAGAACTTTTTATTGCCGTGTTCACAATTACTCATTACAAATTGATAGATTTTTATTTACAAGAAAGGATACACCGTGTTTTTCTGATGGTATAGCACTTCAATTTTTCTTCTTTACCTCTGTTGAATAAGGACAAGTGTTATTGTCTTTTTATCTTTAGTTTAACTCAATGCTTGGTCAATTTTATGTTTTACACTGTTTAGATAATGCTAATTAGACAGGGCAAGTTTAAAGAACACGTTTTATTGAATCAACAGAGACAATAAAGACCATTTGTGTAAAACTCAAAGTGCTGATAGCGAAATTAACTTAGTCACGCTGTAATTTGTTGCCGGTTTTCTTTTGTGTCAAATGAGTTTAATGAGATAATGATCCTATCGTACAGGATTAAACAGAAGACCATGATTTGTGTCTTGATTTCCTCGACAAATTAAAAAACAAGATCTATGTAAATAATTTATCCTTTTAAAGACGAAGGCGTATTTTTTACTTTTTACCAGTTTTATCAAATCTGAAGATACACACTTTCAGTCACGCTAAAGAAATAGAGATAATTACTATATCAAAACTTTTTATTTCCATTCGGCTGTTCATATATATACATAAGCCTTCATACCTTCAAGCTTATATATTCAAACAATGGATGTCGTGTAAATTCTTTTTGAATAAACATAGTTGAAGCAATTGCTGTCGATGAAAAGTAATTAAAATTATCTTTCAGTTGTAACCACGACAGACAATTTTGTAAGAATATGAATGAACTTACTTCATTACGACATAAATTTAGGAAACTTAAAAAATACACTCAAA
>JANTCA010072346.1:0-12945 GCA_024741275.1 Chironex yamaguchii
ACTATTTTCACTTATCGGCCAAAGTTCGAGTTATAGAATGTCCCGATAAGTCGAACATTCGATAACTCGAACTATTTCTTTGGTCCCTTGTAGGTTCGAGTTATCGGGAGTGTACTGTATGTTCACAGCATACCAATGATGTAAAGCCCTTGGGCTTTACATCATTGCAGCATACCTTGTCTCACTTTTATTCTACCTCGTTTTCAAAATTAGCGAGCGAAATTCAAAACTTAATCTAGTGTGATGTCAGATTTGATGCTGATGACGCCAAACAAGGAGAGCAAGGAAGGTATAAAACGACCACATTTTTCAATCTCCCTGGAATTTTTTTTATTGACATTGACTTCTAGAACACATAACAACAATCTTTTCATGGGCTGAGGTGATTAACATCGTTTTAGGTAGCTTTGCTACCGAGATTGCCTTACCCTAGGCTTTAGGTTAGGGCTACCTGTCATCATGTTTTAGTTTCCCAAACCTATCGATTCATACCTTTTACGATAGTAATAGTAATATTGAAGTCATAAATTTTAGTTATTGTGTATATTGGGACGCCTTAAATCTCAGATATGAAGCTCAAAGGTAAGCTCAATAACAATTATTATATGGAGAGGGCAGGTGGCGAAAAGCTGACAATGAGCAGATTTCCAGGGTATTGTGATATCCTGTGGGAGAGACCCTATAACGTGAGTTCTCTGTCACTCAAGCAGCCATGCAGGGCAGCTTATACCAACGACCCTGCAAAACTAGACAACTTAATGAAAAAAGGAAAAGTAAACATTAACAGCTTTGACAAGCACGGAAGGTAAGTGCAATCTGACTTAAGGTCGTAGTTAATTCACTGAAAATTTTATCTTGCTACTATGTTCGGCAGCTTCTTCAACCAATGTTTATGAAACAGAATGCCAATTTTTAAACTTTCGTTAGCTGCTGCAAAAGTTTCATTCTTTAAATATGCCCCAATTCGTGCGCACATTATGATATACCCTTGGTAGTATTTGATGAGAAATGACGATAAAAATAGGAGGCGCCAACAAATAAATGCGAGACCGTTGTATAAGTTGTTATGATGGCATTATGGTAACGTTAGCAGATGGGGAAATGTCAAGACCTAGTGTTGAAAGCAATGGAATTTAAACTACATGTGTTTATTGGGGTGTTATCAGTTTGAACAGTCATTGACTTCATGTTTTTCTTTCTGCCCTCTAGTTGTCTTTGTTAAATAACATTTCATGACAATAGTCATTAAAATAATTTCTATTGCATTTCCCATCAGGACTCCTCTCCACTACGCAGCAATTAAGGGACACAAGGATGTTATAGGTCTCTTACTTTTGACAGCTTATGGTCCTAAGGCTGATCCAGAACTCAAAGATGCAGAGGGCAGAACTGCACTATTTAAGGTACTCATGATGCTTATATCTTTCCTTGCGTTTTAATTTTAGACTTATTTGAAATACGAAATGGATAGTATAGTAGTCACTCATAGACATGTGTGTTATTACCATTAAGAAGTTATGCTTTACATGCAGTTAAAGATAATTCACAATATCACAAAGACTATTTTATCTTACTGAGTATTTAAATTTCTGTGAGTTATGGTTTGCACTATACAAATGTTTTTATCTGTGTAAATGTGTAAATAATGACTTTATTATGACCACACCATCTATGTGAGTCATATCAGACCACTTTCAAACAGACATACATGTACACGGGTGTTGCGTTTTTTCCACATGTAATTACTTACCGTCTGGTGATGTGTGACTATCATACTGTATTATTTATATTTAAATCACAATACAAGAGTTTGAGATCTTTAACATGTTTTTGATGATGTTTGTCACAGACTGGGTATATCTGTGATGCAATAAATCTAACATGCTACCTTTGTCTTTGTATTTTGGCCTTGGTATTTGTACTCTCCAAGGTAAATTTTCTTCTAAAGCCATCTATATTGCAAACAACTTTTAACTTGCAAATGACATTCTAACTCTCTCTCACTGCTGACTTCTTGATGGTAAGATATCAAAAATATGTCACTAATGCCATGATACTGAGACAAAATTAGACTTTTCTTTCATTGTTATTCTTTTTAAATTTGTTTGCCATGTTTTTAAAGTTTATTTTGTATCCCATTTTCCATCCATGACCCTCAGACATCACCTTGTTTTTCATTTGCAATTTGTCCTTCTTTTAATGCCCAATTAACTAAATCAAGATTACTTCATGTTTTTAACTTTGCTCTTCTTTTCACTTAAAAAAATATCACTTTGTTTGTGACTGTGTTATTGTTGAGATTTTACATTGAAGCAATAGCCAAAGCACTAACAAACATAATATATGGTCTCTCTGTCTCTTCCCAATAACTAGCTTTTATGAGAAGCAAAGGCTCTTTTGTTTTTGTTTGCTGGGTTTCTTTCTACACATATGGCTGATGTCTTGTTCTGGTGCGCTATCTCCTCTTCCCCATTGACATTGTTAATGCTTTGTGGAACCTATCTTACCTTGAAACATGATTGGTGACACACTTGTACAAGGGAACAGTCTCATGGCAGAAATTGCAATGATGCATCGAGAAATCCCCTTCATAGGTTGAATTTAAAACAGGACCTTTCGGTTCATAAGAGCGATGATTGATGAACTTGTACCATAGTTGCTTTGTGCCATAACATTTTTCAACACCCTGGAAATTATTTTTTTCTTGTATAACTTTCAACCAAAGAACAGCATGACATATTTGCATCCCTGTAATGCTTTGTTGCATTTCACTTTTTACAGTTGCAACAGGCATATTACCTGTGCTATCCAAATTTTCGTTGTTTCATGTTGTCTACAATTTACACATCTCATTCTAGGCTGTTGAATCAGGTCACAGGATGGCCATCAAACAACTGACCCCAGTAGCAGATATCAATACCCAAGATAATGATGGGATTGGTATTCTACACTTATGCTGTGCTTTAAATAAGTTTGACATTCTTGAAAATGCCCTTAAACTTGGTCCTAATTTGGAATTGCAGGACAAGGTAGGAGATTGAAGTGTATCTATTCTGACTTTTGATATGTTTGTTATGATTTATTCCTAGTTAATTACCTGGTGTGTCAACTTAAAGCAATAATAGCATACATTGTATACTGTCTTCTATACTGTCTTCATGGTCATAAAGTGTTCTATGTAGCATAGATAGAAATATATATATATATGTATATATATTGAGTAATTTTGATGAAGATAATATCGAAGCGTCAAAATGATCGTGTATTTTTGAGTTATACATATATATGTCTATATATACAAATAGCAATGGGCAATATTTAGGTTAAGACATTTCTTTGTATCCCATCGTTAGAGATTTAGATATGCATTACTCGAATACTATTACTTCAGCTGCACATATAGCAACCACTGGTTTACAGAACTATTAACAGGGCTTGCTTTTGCAACTATCACCTTTTCATCAACACAATAGTTAGGATCTTTCTTGATGACAATTTTTAGGGCAAATCAAATCATTGGATTTTCATCACCTTGATGTTGAAGCGCAGACTCTTGGCAACAGACAAATTAAAACCAAAAAATAATAAAAAACGTGGTACACAGCTTTGGGGGTTGCAATCTGAAAGGCAATGACCTGTGTCACAAGGCCCTTATACTTAACTATAAGGAACTTTTGACAGTAGCCACCTTGAACAATAACTTTTAAAGGTGTATTTGCTTTCACTGATGTATAGGTAGTAAGACTTGTTTATATTGGCTTAGTGAAAGGGGAAAGGACACTTTGCTAACTAATGAGAGCGAGAAATTTCACTTTGAGTAAACAGTAAGCAGTAAGTGAAATTATATAATTAATTATTATCATTCAAAGGGTCAAAGAAGTGTTGGTTTGGAATCAAGTGGTGTAATTGTCAGTTACCGATACCTTGAGTACAGGCAGCAAAATTGTAAGGAGTTCTCTTCACATGGCAGCAAAATCTATAGAATAGTTTCAAAAATTTTAAAAGTTTCAAAAGACTTGGAAATATGTAGAAAAGCCAAAAGATATTGTACAAGCTGTATCCAAACAGAGCTTTTAGAGCTGATGTTTTCATCAACAAAATATGACCAGCGAGTGGGCGAGTGGCCAAGTGGTTAGAGTGCTTGCGCTCTGATCACAAGGTTCTGGGATCGAATCCACCTCACGGCACTATTGGCAAGTGCCTGAAAACCATATGCCATGTGAGGAAAATTGGGTACGACAAAACTGTTAGAAGCCGTCGGATGGCTGAGCTAGCACCATACCACAAAACATCATGGTTGAGATCATGGGTGTCCAGTCTTGTTCAACAAATTGTTCACACTGGTTTAGTCACTCATGTTCAAAAACTGCAAATTAGTTCTGCACACGCTAATGTGCAGTATAAACCACAGGTTGGCTCTGCAGACAATGCTCAAAATGAGTGATTGTAAATGTGCCTGTGCAGGCATCTAAAAAGTCACGTTTGCTAGCCACTTGAATAGACAGGTATCTTCGATTATGAGTGGCTGGCCATTATTATGACCAGCATGCAGATGTGAAATTTATTGTTAAAATATTGAGAGCAGGTCTTTGCAGCTTAAAGGAGATTGCTGATTTCAGCTCTTATCAGTAAGTGCTGGCAGCTGGTGTGTATCAGAAATATCTACCAGGAATATATATCATTTCAATGTGCTTCCTACATTGAATAATTGCAGTTGTACAAAGTCTTATTAAGAGCCAGATATAGATAGTAGGATTCTTGTAGATGTGAAAATTTATGAACTCAAAGAACCTCCCCCCTCTCAGATAGTATTGCTGGTTCTAAAAACTCATTCAAAATGATAGGATAAGATTTTCAATTCCCTCAGAGCAAAAATTTAAAATTTTGTGCAAAAATGGCTAAAATGGCCATTTTCAATGGCTTTGAGGGAATTCCAAAGTGTATTTAAACTTTGAACTCTATCCATATCTAAAGAGAGATTTGCAAAACCCATCCAAAATTGAGACTGCCTCAGTGGAAAGAAGTTTTAGTGCAATGAACTGCATTTGTCAGAGGCTTGAAATTCGTTCAGTTCATCTAAGGCTGGTGACTTCATGGTTCTTTTAAAAATAAAGGCTATTTTAAATGTTGTTGTCATTACGTAGCTTCAGATTCCTTGCAGTGGGAAGAATCCGGTTGCTAATAGTGTGATGACAATTTGCGTCACCTCATTCGACGAAATGCATTTTCCGACGACAGCAGTGATACTTGCAGGACTGCTGCCATCTCTCGAACTTGATTTTACTGGAGACAGCTCCACCTTTTCCTCCCCAACACTCCTCCTTTCTCGTCCTGGACTTTGGACCAGGCAATGGCCGAGTTGGCTATTCGAAATGTCTAGAATAAGCGCCAGCACCACTTGGCTTAGCAAAATACGAGATGTTCCTTTCCCTTCAGCTCTTTTACTTAAGAAAACAAATTTCTCCCTGTTTCTCCCTTTTTTCTACTGTTAATGTTGATATCCTCAGGTAATCTAATGTTTTATGCTAGACCTAAATTCATAAATTGCTTGCTATAAATAGTACAGAAAGGTTGTGGAAACACTATTTTTAGCCACCTATCGGCGACCTACTTATGCTTCTTCCAAGCTGAGATTTTGTTGAGTCTAAACCATCGTCAACCATCGATATTCAAAGGCACGTTCTGACAAGGTCCTCTCAGGAACATGCAGTGTGGTCATTAATGGATTTTGTCCATCGACAGCTGATAGGTCTGGAGACAGAAGAGAACAGCACGTCACAATACGATTTCACCCATAACCCAGTTCTTCCAGGCAACATATGTGACAAGCATATCTCACCCCAATGATTATTAACATGCAAGCTCTTAGCGCGAAATAAAAAAGACTGGACAGAGGCTCAAAGATCCATTCAAATGCAAAGCATCTTTTGTTCTTTTTGAAGAACACGAATTTGACACATCCATCTACTTTAAACGAACCTGGTGTCTTTTTGCTTTGTAATTCAGCTAAAGTACAGTTGCAAAACAGGACATGGAAACCAGCTAACCTACAGGAAACATGGGCATGTGGTTGGTAGTTAATGTCATGATGCAAAGTTTAATGTTTATAGCGATTATGCAGTTGTGGAAACAGATGTGGAGGCTATCAACCAGCAGTGGCATGACAAGCTAAATGATGATGATTTGACAATTGAGGGATGCAATCCCCCCTGCCCCCTGGCCACTACGGCCCTGGTATTCACTAATCATCTCTTACTCTATACAGTTTATTTTTCCCTTCCTCAAGCAATCGATCTCCACAGATTAACCAACTTTAGATCCAGCAGCAAGATTACTCTCAATCATTTCAAACGGCTTTTTAGTTTGCACTGCCTCCACAGATGATGAAAAATGGTCGCTGTGTCGTCTTGATAGGTCGTTTTCGTCTGCGGTTGTTATTCATATTTTGTCCTTTTTCTTGCGTTTTGACATCGTTTCAACAGCATTCTCAAATTAAATCCATCTTTACTTTTGATTTTGGATATATCTGAACCGTAGTCAGGGTGGTTTGGATCGGTTACTGGTGATTTAAAAATGAAACAGGTCCAAATATTACATAAACACAGGAACTTAAAGTTTTCATTAACAAACATTTCAATAAATTATGCAGGATGAATCCCTTTATATTGAATAATTCATCTCATTTTGAGTTGTTTTGCCCGTTTGAAAATGTCCCGAGCATAGACTAACATAGTTTCTTTTTTGATATAAGGCACTTCCGTCGGAGTTCACTCGGTTTATAAGCGTGATCTCATTCGTCGCTTTTCTCGGTCTTGGTCGGAAAAATTTGAAAGCTGACATCCCTCCCCGTCATGTTGTTATTTGTTTAACCAAAAAGCAACAACACTTGAGAGGCGAAATTTTCTAAGAATTGTAGTTCTGACGCGCTCACTTTAAATGGCTCAGTATAGCAGCCGCCATTTGTTTTCACTTTGACAAACCCAAAAGATTTTTAGTCCATTCTCAACATTATAGCAGTAGCAATAGTACCAGCTGAATGCCCCACTCATGGCCAAAAGGTGGCATTCAGCAATGGTATACTTTTAATTTCTGACATTTGCATAACTCATACACCGCAGATTATTGAAATGTCAAAATAATCACATTTTTAGTAAGGAAGGTGACGTCATCCATGTGGGCAATGACTTAAATGAGCATTTTTTTAATCTAACAATTGCATTGTTAGTTACTGGCCTAGTGCAGAATATGGAGGATGAAAAGTTTTCTGCTGCGATCTGCCTACACTACATGGGGACTACTCTAGTGGTCCACAAGGCGTGGGACAATGATATTTATTTTGTCTTTTCTAGAATGTCTTTGTTGCATTCAATGCTTCTGAGCTATGGAAAAGTATGGACTCTTATGTGTACGGAATGTACGGTGTACTTCCAGTAACCTGTCCGTCCAGGTGCAGTTACCACCACAAATCAATCTTCTATGACACCTGTAGTTATCAGTTCATTTGATGTCTTATCCGGTTTATGACATGATAAGTGTCATTTGCTTTTGAAGTACAACATTACTTCTGGCTACTTTTTTGCATGCATGCAATCCGACCATGTTCTATAACTCCTTTGCATTAGATGCCTTAAAATTACTACACGAATTGAACAGTTGAACGTCTAGGTCTGCATTCATGGTCGTAGATATGCCTAACTCCACTCGTTACTTCTAAATATAACCCAGTTTGCTCGTTTGGCTGCTACTACTATTACCACTCTTCGTCTGTGGTTATTTTTAGTTTTGTGGTCCCTAATCTTTGATAGTTCTGGTTTGAACCCTGTATCAGTTTATTAGTGTATTCTCATGTAATTCCATCCAAGCCGCGTCGTTTAGTATTCCATCCGGACTTCATCCGTGACAGAGGCGTCGGGGGCCTCCTGTTTTTAGTGGGGTTGGGACCACGGAGAGAAATTTCCAACATATTTTTGTCATGTCTGATTATAGAGCTACCTGTACCTACTGTAAAGGCAATGTGGGTTCTGTTTAAGAAGCAATGATTTCACTCGATTATACTTCCCTCTCATTACAGATGCCCTATCGTAAGAGTGTCCTAACAATTTCATATGCTGAAGCATCTTGTACGCTTTGGACTAACGTTAACCACGCACATTGACTAAATACCAGTGCAATTAAAGCAATAACTTGGTGGCTTCTTTTCTTTTACAATATTTTCACTGTTGACTGCACTTCCGCTAGCAATGGTCTCCTCGACATATTGAATGACTCAAGTAAACGACACGTTCTTTCATTTAAATCCCCCTCCCCGACAGGCTCATTACTCAACTGGATTTTCAAATTAGATTACTGCTTGTTAATCCTCTCTTTCATGCTCTTTAACTTGGTAATATCGTTCTCTAGTACCTTACTTTCATTAATCTTATGTATGCACTTCAAACGCTCGCTATGTCAGACATTTTCGTCTGCAACCTCCAGTTTTGTCACTGACCTGTCTAGTTCTTTTTTACGAGTACATCTAAAGGACTTTTGCTTAAGCATCAACCATTTCTTTGGATTCATCATAGTTCGGTCTCTGCCGTACAGACTACGTTATAGAGTAGAAGAACATAAACAATAGTATATTACTCCTTCATCCTAAAGAAGTGTGAATTATTTTAGACACAGGTATCTGACATTTTCAATTTCAGGGAAGAAATAAGGAGAAATTTCTTAATAGTGTAAATAACTGAAGAAATTGACAACGTTGCTTTAATTGTTTTTTGTTAATAGCTGATTAATGTTTATATAACTTTTGTGTTTAGGATGGAAGAACACCGCTTCACATTGGTATAATATCAGGAAATGAACGTTGTTGTGAAAAGCTTGTTCGAGCTGGGGCTAATGTAAATGGCGTCGATCAATTTGATAGGTAAGATGGAGTTTCCAACGGCAATTTATGGGAGAACGGAAGAGATGAATTTTGGTTACCTGTTCTTGCATAACAAAAACAATTGATAAAGGAAAGGTTTTCAATTTAATTTTCATTTACGGAAACATGTAAGGGAGTGTTGTCATGCTTACCTTGGCAACGAAACAAGGTAATGATGCTTTAGAGGATGCTCTTGGAGTTTGAAGATCAAACTTTTGTATACCTGCTACATGTTTCCAAACTTATCCTTTATTTGTTTATTTACATTTTGTATGCTGTAAATATATTTGGCTTCTAACTGCTGCTTTTGCGTCAAACAATATTAGCATGAGCACGAACTTCTATGAATTGCTATCTACCAGTGCCCGTGCAATAGCTGTGTCAAAAAGTGCAGTTCGATGGTCAAAAATGTTGCTGTTCCACATATTACTCTGCGTTGCAAATTCTTGTGGGCCTCTTCGGAGCCAAGGATGATAGCTGGGTTTAGTATTTGGTCTCCAGGTGTCCCCTTTTGTCAAATTCAATAGCCGTATTATATATATGTGATGTTTTCTGTCTGGCTATAATATATGTTGTAAAGAGTCTTTTTAGAGCCTACGACATTTCCCTCTTTAACCGAACTATAGATACATTGCTGAGTCAAGTTGCCATCTTTACAATGGCCTTCCAGGTGTTTGGAGTACTATTCGTGTGTTGCTATCTTGATGTTCCACTTGATGCTACCTCAGGACAGTTTTCGTGGAATCGCTAAGTCAAAAAAAATCACAGATTGGTGATTCCCCCTAAAAGTGGCAGTGCAAAATCACTGGATCCGGTAGTTCTATAAATTATGTGCATGAAATAGAAGCGAATATGGAGCAACTAAACGTTAATGCTGTCATTGTCACTGCGCAGCTTCAGATTCCTAACAAGATGTTGCAGTGCACAAAATAGACCTGAGAATAGTGTGATGACAATCTTCGTCACACCATTCTAAAAAATACATTTACTACTACATGAAATGATACTGCCAGACCGCTGCCATCTTTTAAACTTGGTTTTAAGGGAGAGAGGAACACCTCCTTTCTCGCACCCGATTTGGGACCAGGTAATAATTGATTTCGCCAAAGGTAAGTCGAATGCACACGCGACAGATGTTATAAAGGCTTCTGTAGATAATCCTATTTTCATGTTTCTTCTTCAAGGACCCCATTGTTCGCTGCTTGTGACATTGGCAATGAAACCATGGTGCGCATCCTTTTAATGAATGGTGTAGACATGGAATGGGCTGATGTTTACGATTTCTCCGCTCTTGATTATTCAGTAGGACGTGCGTACCTGCAGTAAGTAACTAATCTCTGCCATCGTTGTTTTGATTTCTAGTAGAAAATAATAAAAGCGATTGCAACGTTTTAAACTATCGATTCAAACAAAATGCTTAGTATTCACTTGAACATTTGATCTATAGGTACTAAACACTGTTCGGTTCTGCATTCGAATAAATTTTTGGCTCTGCTGCCGTCTTAGTGCGAAAATCAGCTTTATCTTTGTCCTTGAAAGACTGCTGCTTTACTAGTTACCACTAGGTCCACTAGAGATGCTGAAAAGGGTAGCAGAATTTCTAGCAAGCCGTATCAACTAAGCGTGATCTGTTTCAACTGCCTTCCTTTGGGAGTCTCGACTTGTTTTTTTAGTAGTAAGACTGCGTTTTATGGAGATATCAAACAGTGTACAAATGTTATTTTGGATCCAATCAAGAATACACATCACATAACTATGACGAATGGAATAGATAGCTTAATAGATTGTGATGGGCAATGAGAGGAAAACGATCCACTAACGAGTTCTTTATCCATCAGGAGTTAGTTATGCGATAGATACTTGAATTCCACAGTCCTTACGGATACAAATCCAATACAAGATCCCAATTTAATGTAAGCAGAAGGTTTTTTCTTCATCTAGTGTCGAACTTTGACCAATTGCTCTGCTCTGACCAACTACTCTGCTTTGTCCATGCATGATAACTTATGTCGTAAATTTCTTGAACTACAGCACGTTTTTCCACGTTAAAAAGGTGCATACTATAAGAGCTAGTGACGCTATACCACTAAATATTGAATATTAAAGCTTTGACACTTCTTTGTCAGTACTAAAGTTTGCTCATATTCTGCTTTTTGTTCTATAGTGTAGTAGTGTTTTTAAGCTTGGTTTCAGCTTTGAGTTAGCGTGAGATCATTTGAGTTAATCCCGTAATCTGAGATGGGTTAAAAATTATCTCATACTGGGAAGGCTCATTACAAGTTATCTCATGAAAATCAACCCACGTTAGCTCGTGAGCTCAAAAATAAAATATTATGATTTCATACTCATTAGATAACGTTAGACACCTTCTTATCAAAGAAGCCATCTCATGAGAGTGGAATATGTGCTTCCTATGGAACTCATTTACACTTAGCGGTACTGTAGATTAGGGTTTTTTATCCGAGCAAGAATCAGTTGCGAAAGAAGAGAGCAAAATGAGTTCACTTTAATTGCAAGACGATGAACTACTTGCAGAGAGAGTGAGATTATTTCTAGTCATATGATAAAAGAGAAACAGGATACAACGGAAAGGATGTCGTTAGCAATGCACGGGCAAAAGTAGCTGAAAAACTGAATTTTGTTAGAAAATCTTTTCTGCTTCTACAATGCCTTCTCAAAATATGAAGCAAAATAAGTTACTCTTGTAAGGCACCCATCATAGTTGCTTAAAAAGACTTAAATGAAAGTAATTTTGGGTATTCGCTATTAAAGTACTTTCAAGTGAAAACCGAATTAGTGCGTGGGTTAATTTTGTAGTTAGCTTACGTTATCTCATGGTATCTCAGTTTAATTTGAAGTTAAAGCATGAGTTAATGTTCAATTTATCTCAGACTTATCACACGTTAACTCATAGTGGAAACCAAGTTTTACAAGTAGATTGCTGCTACACCGTATGCGATAGCCTAGAATTGGTGGCCGATAACCGAGGCGTCACAGATTGGTGCAATAGACACAGATACTACACGAATGTATTCGTCACTATTATGCGATGTCTTTGAATGCAAAACAGTTCTAGAAAACCTTCTCTATTAAGAAGCACACCTTCTAGAAGTTAATTCTCAATATTTTTTCGTTTTAGTATTCAAAGTTTATTTTCATTGGAAGAACACCGAAGGAGGAAGTTGGCTGAACAAAAAAATGCTTGTACTGAATCGGGGGAGGAAGATGATTCAAACGAAGAAGGTACCATTTCCATCTCAATTGTTTGATGTTAATCTTTGGTGTCTATACTAAAGGCTATTCTAATAACGACCAGAACATCGTTCCATCATAATATTTTAGGCGTAGGGTTTTAGATCCTAGTATAATATGTATATTTGTATTTACATGCAGTCCTTAGAGAGAATCGGCATTGGAAGATTTGGAACAATAGGGAGATCCCAATGACAAAATAATGAGTCTTGATTTACTGCTTCAGTCCATACAACCATCGCAATGGATTTTGCCTCTTGATTAAATACTTCTTTCGGGTGCGTATTATACTTCAAAGGTCGTCTAACTATTGAATCAGTAATGAAAGGATTTAAAAAACAATCGAGAAAGTCTTGCTGACGCAAAGACAAGTGAAAAATAAAGATAACTTTAGTACTAAACATCTCGATGTTTCCATTAAATCATTTTCAAGAGAAAAATTTGTGATTTTCAAGAGAAAAACAGGAGTACAAGACTTTAAGTACGAGTAGACAACAATAATAACTTAGGCAAAAATACAATAAATCTATACAAACAACTTTGCACCTATGAAATCGTATTGCTATACTCATGTGCGCCTTCATTAGTGTGTGGATAAACAGTGAAAGAATCGTCCTCCATTTATAAACAATAATAACCTAGGCAAAAATACAATAAATCTATACAAACAACTTTGCACCTATGAAATCGTATTGCTATAGTCATGTACGCCTTCATGAGTGTGTGGATGGACAGTGAAAGAAATCGTCCTCCATTTATAAACAATAATAACCTAGGCAAAAATG
>JANTCA010072357.1:0-12242 GCA_024741275.1 Chironex yamaguchii
TAGATAGATAGATAGATAGATAGATAGATAGATAGATAGATAGATAGATAGATAGATAGATAGATAGATGGATAGATTAGATAGATAGATAGATAGATAGATAGATAGATAGATAGATAGATAGATACAGATATATAGGTACAGATACAGATATATAGATATAGATATGCGTGTTCGTGTACGGATTTGGCGGTCTTTTCCAGATTAACTGCTTGTTTCTGCCAAAATATGTTCATGCCTTTGTCGACATGGCTGTGTTTCGGATGTTGTTTGAATCGGTTTAGTAAATTGGGTGCCAGCCTGTAAGATAAAGCATGTATCTGGTCAGCTTTTCCTAATGATGACGACTTTATCTGATGACGATAAAGCGCATTGATTTCATATATCCGAAAAATTATTTCTCTGTTGGGCATAAGTCATCTTCTAGCAGTTGTCGTTATATTAGTCGTAAAGAACCAAGTTTATTCTGTCAAAGTCAGACAGTTTGCGTTATAAGAAGAGCTTTATATCATTAACGACTTCAAAACAAAATATTCTCAAGGAAAGAACAGAGGCACCAGACAGAACTCAAGTTAAAAAGTCACGCAAGAGTTTACTTCATCAATTTGGCACGTTCTGGCGCCTTTTCTAGTGACTTAGATATGCCTGAATGCAGGTACCACCTCTGAGGTGAATGACATCATTATTTGCTTGCTCAGTTTCAACTATTTGTACTGTTATAGACCGACACAATACATTTTATAATATTGGAGTACACTGAAATTTGTACGATATATGCGTGTAATTGTACGCTGATGTTCCTCTCTGCGTTTTGCTACAAATGGCATCAGCGTTTTCCATTGTCCAGCTCTATATCCCATGTTTGTCTTTCTTAAGACGAGTCTTAAGGTTAACTTGTACACCAATTGCAAGATACACAAGAAAATATGACTTCGAACCTTCACTCCGTGGCTGAAGCGTATAAAAGGTAATAAAATGAAAGCTGTTGGTAGAACAGTATCTATAATTCGTGTAAACAGTTAGGGTTATTTTAACAACCCAAACCGGACAGCACAAACTTTCGTCAAAGAGATGAAGTAAAATATCCTTGCTATACCGCACCTTGACATTGATTTCAGTGTTCATTTAGTATGGACACTGTCCTGGTCCTACGTTTATATACCTTTTCCTTTTTTTCCGTTTAGGAGGCACAAGAGCTCATTCGAGAACGTAAAAAGTCCTTCGGGGAAGTAAATCCGAGACAAACATTTGAATCAAGTACAAGGAAAGCACCTCCTCCGGTGCAGCAGAAGAGAAAACCAGCAGATAGACAGACATTAAACCAAGAAGATGTGGCGGCATCGAATGGTTCCAGAGAACAAGGAAGGCGTGAACCACCACCCCCACAACCTAAGCCTAAACGTCCATCCCAGACACACCCAATAGCAGAGGAGACTCCGAAATCAGCAAATGAAGTACCATTAAATGTTGTACATCGAGTTCCTGAGCCCGAACCTCAACAAGAAAGCAAACCTTTACCCGAACCGGAACCGCAACTCGAACCGCAACCCAAGCTGATACCAAAACAGGAACCCGCACAAGCACCCGAACCCGTTTTTGTGGAAACGCATGATACACGACAAGTTGCGCAACAAGATTTATATGACGTCGTCCCTGATATTCCACCAACTCAGGTAAGTGTGTGGTTAAATGTGACTTGGGTTGAGTCTTAAGAAGGAATTCGATGCATATCAATGTATGCCCATATCAACCTGTTCTTGTAGTTACTTATGACTTAAGATTTAGCTGTAGGTTTCGTATGTGGCTAATGGAGCCCACCTTATCACTATCAGAAATAATACGTCAGTCACGTATTTGGACATGGTGTCATGTGCAGCATTTGCTAAAATTTGATGAATTTAGAAGGTCAATCTAAAAAACCTTAGAGATATGTCACAGAGAATTGTACAATTACTACTATTGTCCAGTCAAGGTCAATAACAATGGTTTTATACGAAATTTGACGAAATTTTCAAGATAAGTCGAGAATGGGCTAATTTAGAACTGATTAAATGCTTGGGGTGATTCGGGTCAAATCCTGGATTCTGGATCACTTTTTCTGTAAGGAAACTTTCATAGTGCTATTGAGGACGTCTTCGTGGTGATTAACCAGTTACCATGTTTGGTAATGATAGCTACATGAATTAGCCAGGAAATCATCGAGGGGGAACCCCCTGTTGTCTGAATAATCATACTGACTTGGCGGAGGTTTTTGCTCTTGGAATGCTCCTCGTTTTATTTGACTTTTATCATTTTGATCCAACCATATTCACTTCCATTGTTCGTAGCGCAAGGCAGGATTGGAGTTGATATAAAAGACGTAGGCTCACTAGAACCACTCTTTTCGGGAATTTCTATTTAATTATAAACAAATTCCACTATTATTGATTCTACCCAAATTAATCATTAAGCAGAGTGATTACTAATGCCATAACAAAAAAAAAGATTAAAGAATAAAATAATGGAGGAGGCAAGAATACTTTTACCACCAAAGTGCTGAGTGTGTGTGATGGGACACGGAAGGACGACCTCTCGTCGTTCCTTGTCTGCCTCATCAATTCAAGCCGGCGGAAATAACGATGGGTGAATATTTAAAAATGGCCATTCCTTTCCTTCAGACAGACCGCGATTGTACATTATATGACCAATAATGATTTTTGGTAGAGGATTGGTGTTAACCCTTCTTTAGATTACAATTTTGGCATAGGACCGTTTGCGTTGTCCATAAAGCTTACCTTTAACAGGAATTGCAGACACTAATGGCAATACTTGATTTGTGTACCAGGTTTCAAAATTGCACTGATTGTTGTGACAGAGATAACGTGCCTGATGTATGAATTTTTTATCCTTAATTAGCAGCCAGCCAAGGGGGACATATATGAGGAAGTTCCTGAGGACGTATTAGCACAGCCACAGGTAAGACGTCAAACCGTCATCATGACAATGTAACGTTTTTATTTTCCAGGTAGAAAAGGGCGTTGAAGGAGAACATAAGTTATCGTTTGCTCCAATTCATTTAGATCGACACATTTTAAGCCTGTTATGTTGTTAATGTGGACTTTCTTGCTGCATTTTCAAACCTTCGAAATTAATATTCGATAAGAATACGCACAATGATGATTTTGCTTACTTTCACATCAGTTGTTTTTTTGAATTTGCATACTTTAATTGTGCGTGCTTTTCCAGATTTTGCTTACTTTATGTTGCTTGTTTTTCCAGATGTTGCTTACTTTATGTTGCTTGTGTTTCCAGATGTTGCTTACTTTATGTTGCTTGTTTTTTTCAGATGTTGCTTACTTTATGTTGCTTGTTTTTCCAGATGTTGCCTACTTTATGTTGCTTTTTTTTCCAGATGTTGCCTGCTTTATGTTGCTATTTTTTCCAGATGTTACTTACTCTTTATGTTGCTTGTTTTTCCAGATGTTGCTTACTTTATGTTGCTTTTTTTTCCAGATGTTGCTTACTTTATGTTGCTTTTGTTTCCAGATGTTGCTTACTTTATGTTGCTTGTTTTTCCAGATGTTGCTTACTTTATGTTGCTTGTTTTTCCAGATGTTGCTTACTTTATGTTGCTTTTTTTTCCAGATGTTGCCTACTTTATATTTCTTGTTTTTCCAGATGTTGCTTACTTTATGTTGCTTGTTTTTCCAGATGTTGCTTACTTTATGTTGCTTGTGTTTCCAGATGTTGCTTACTTTATGTTGCTTGTTTTTTTCAGATGTTGCTTACTTTATGTTGCTTGTTTTTCCAGATGTTGCCTACTTTATGTTGCTTTTTTTTCCAGATGTTGCCTGCTTTATGTTGCTATTTTTTCCAGATGTTACTTACTCTTTATGTTGCTTGTTTTTCCAGATGTTGCTTACTTTATGTTGCTTTTTTTTCCAGATGTTGCTTACTTTATGTTGCTTTTGTTTCCAGATGTTGCTTACTTTATGTTGCTTGTTTTTCCAGATGTTGCTTACTTTATGTTGCTTGTTTTTCCAGATGTTGCTTACTTTATGTTGCTTTTTTTTCCAGATGTTGCCTACTTTATATTTCTTGTTTTTCCAGATGTTGCTTACTTTAAGTTACGTGTTTTCCAGATTTTGTTTACTTTATGTTGCTTGTTTTTCCAGGTTTTGCTTACCTTCATCTTGTGTGTTCTTCTAGATTTCGCTTACCTTTAGACTGCACAACGTTTCACATTGTACTTACCTTCATATTGGATGTACTTCTAAATTGTGCTTACTTGAATAATGTGTATATTTGCATTTATTGATTCATATTGTTTGTACCATACGTTTATGCTTGCCTTTCCAATTGTATTTATTTTTGGATTGGATTTTGCTTTCTATGATCGGTGTTATCCAGAACAAGAATGAGATATGAGAAATTGAGAAACTAGTTATTGGTCTGCAGTGACCTAACTGCTTGTGATGTTAACTGATTTTTCTTTTACAAAAAAATTTGGTGTCAGAAAATTTGATTACCATGCGCTGGTCCACATGCTGGTTATCATATTTGCCACAGTAAGGGTCCTTTGGATGGTTACACTTTCTGTTGCCGTCATTTTCAGGCAAAGAAACGTAGGATTTATGATTAGCGCCAGATTTGCCCCCCAGCAGATTTCCGTTGTTTTATTGTCAAATGAATATGATGAGAAAGATGAACGATTCTGTTTTTTTATTTTGTCCGCTATGTGGTTTGATGGTTTCATGGTATTAGAAATTTAGGTGTTTGCTTCGCGGCTTAATTCGCCTCTGTTCATAAATCCGATTTATAGGAGAAACCCCAAGACTCACAAGAAATCTATGAGACAATCGAAGATCTCCCACCACAGGTAGAGGTTTGACTAAATCACTTTGTGAAAATTTGTTGACTCATATAAACTTCTGAATTTGTGGCGGCTAACTTTTAATAACCTAGCCGCAGTCCATGTATAAGCGTACTTATGCATAAATGTCAGAATCAGTCTTAATCAAAAAGTATGAGAAGGTAGACAACAGTGACATAATATAATTCAATGTATTGGAACTGTCATGAGTGCGTATAAAATGTCAGTTCTTTTCATCTGAAGAGGCAGGCGTCCGTCATCAGACGTGTCAACTATTTCGACGTATTTGACTGAACCAATTTGATATTAGCGTCGAACCAAAAATTCCTTCTTGCGAATGATACCTTTATTATTGATTGATGTCTTCTCTGCTTATAGTTGCTGGGTATCCTCGGAATTAATTTAGCCGTACCTACTTTATCGGAGTTTGCAGTTTAAATCAGTGTATAAAAATGTAATTTTATTTAACTACATGATTTACAAAAATTTAGTGCCATTAGCCTATCATAGGAATAATGAAATATTAAGTTTATAACTTTACTCAGCCAGCTTGTGAAGAAGAGAATGATCCACTTAGAAGTCATGAGATAGAATGAGAAATAGAATATATATATATATACACACACACCAGTTCGAGCCTGTCGGTTCCCACTTAGTGCAGCTATTGTGGTAATGCTCCACTCTTGACAAATATATGAAAAGCATTGTGTCTGTTGAGGTATTACATATATCTGACACTGATGAAGGCTTAAGCCAAAACACAGAGAAAATTAATGAATGTCCCCTTACCCACCACTGGGTTTGTCTCGTAATACCAAGGACTGTGGAAGTTGTCACCAAATCTTTGTGCTGTGATGGCACAGAGGTTTGAGTGTTGGCTTTTGAGATTGAGGGTGACCAGATCAAGTTTGGATTCTTTATTGTTGATTTGTATAAAAACTAGAGTGTATACTGTTGTTTACTATGCTATACTATATTTTGCCATACTAAAACTTATTACACTTTACTGTAACAGTGAGTATTGTTGTACTCACCTATGTTATCATTTAATCTTCCGTATTGTAGTGTTTGTCATATTTGGAGTACGTAGGCTCTTGTCCTGTAGAACAAGAAAAGCGATACAAATATCAAAGATCAAATATCAAATATAAAATGCCAGTTAAGATATAATGTAAATTGTAAAGTGTAAAATGTAAACTATATATTGTCAAATGTCAAATATGAAATATAAAATATGAAATGTAAAATGTAAAATATGAAATATGAAATATGAAATGTAAAATGTAAAATGTAATACATCAAATATCAAATACAAAATATAAAATATAAAAAGGCAAACTTTGAAATATAATGGTGGAGATGATTTGATAAAATATTAAGTAAAAGTAGCTATTTTGCTTGAAGCAAGAAATAAGATTTATGTGCAAGCAATAATTGGACTGAGAATTTGCGTCAAATTATTCATGATGTGAATAATGTGAGATTCTTATATTATATTATAATTATCATATTGTGATATATTATAACGTATTATTATCTTCATTTTGTGAAGCTTTTAAAAAGCTTGCTTCCTTCCAGTGAATATTTTTGGAAATCGGATTTATAATTTAAATTGAATGATTCTAAAAATTTTATTTCAAGAAGTAAATGTTATCTGCAATAGCTATAGTTTTATCATCAACATCAAATTTGCTGATGCCAAGAAAAAATATAACTATATATCTATAGATATATATTATATATTAATCTTAGATGTATATTTTATCTTAATTAATCTTATATATATGTATGTAGATATTATATATCTATATAAAACATATATGTATACTTAGACTCAGACTTAGACTTAGTTGCTCCCACGCCGTTGGACGCATGAGGCAGCTAAAATGTACATGCATAGAATGATATTTGTCACTCAAGTTATTAATTTTATCAAATTTGCATTAACTTCCTTTTCTCCTTTCTAATTACCTCCCAAACACGCACACTCACTCTCACTCGATGCAAGTGAGTGTGTGTGTATGTGTGTGGATGCGTATCTTTGTCTCCTACACACGTACTTATTTTACAGTTCAGAGTAAAAGACCTGAGCTTGATGCTCTAGTGGTCAATCACTTCAGACTTCACCACTGTTCTTTACACAAGACCACCTTGTCTACTTTTATATGGAACTAGTGCAATCAATGATAAATGAATGCCTTGCAGGCACAAAACACATACCACTTGTAAAGCGTATATACCAATAGACAGACACCCAATAACAAGAGTGGACCATCAGGGTTGAGTGACAAACAACCTTCCAACTATTCCAAGTATGCTGTTTAGTACATTAAGTAAGGCATCAGATTTGCAGTGATGAGAACCCTGGTTTGACTCTCCATTGGTCATAATCATAACTTTACTTCTGTTCATTACACAAGACCACCTTGTCTACTTCTATATGGAACTAGTGCAATCAATGATAAATGAATGCCTTGCAGGCACAAAACACATGCCACTTGTAAAGCATATATACCAATAGACAGACACCCAATAGCAAGAATGGACCATTGGAAGTTGATGAAAGTGATAAGCAGGGTGGAGCCTGCACATAAGATATTGAAAGTTGTACTGACAGAGAATTCTCTTTGCGCTCATTGTAGTCGGGATCTATTCTTTTCTGTAGTTCTTTTCTTATCCAAATGCTGCATGATTAGTAAGTGCCCTTTGAATGTCTTTTAGTTGTTACTATTGGAAAATGGAGTGTTTTGAGGTGTTATGTCAAGAGGAGCGTTTTGAGATGTTTTTGAAGAGGAGTGTTTTGAGGTGTTTGTCAGAGAGAAGTATTTTGCGTTGTTTTTCTTTGTTAAGATTAAAAGTGTATAGATTCTTTTCTCGCCAGTCCATAAATAACATAATGCTGTTTTCAGGCAGTCATTGGATAGTATGACGTGTTTTTAAATTAGTTTGTGCTTTCGTTTTCGGTGTGCCAATACTTGCATATGACTCTAAAATTGTAGATTACCGAGTTATGGATGCAGTTTTTTCAGCAGTTCCAAAATTTGTTCAAAAGTAGCATGTTTGAGTGTTTGTAGAGATTATTATAGATGGTTGGGTAATATTCCAAGACATTTTTGGAATTGAATATTGCAATACTTAGTACTTTTGGACATCATTGTAGTATACCTGATTAGTTTGGGAGTACTTGTAGATGGCTTTGAAGTATGTTTTTGTGTTCTGGTTACAACTTTGTTCATACGAATGCTTGTAGATGGAACATAAAGCTTGTTAATGGTCTAACGTGCAGTGCCCATAGATATTTTGTTCAGAATTCATAGTTCTATCATGCTGTCTGATGACTTATTGATAGTTGATTGGGAAACTTGTATATGTTCATGAAGGTTAATAGTCAGGAAGTAATGGACTCCATCACGGATACTTTTTTGTTATGCTATTCGTGTTAGCAGTCCTCGTTGTGCTGGGTGTTGGCTTGAACTGATGAAAGTGATTAGAAGTAATTGTGTCAGGGTAAAAATTCAGTCCAAGGTTCTTTCATCTTTCTGGTTGTCTCAGTATTTGGTACCATCTGATTACATGTTAAGCAGTTGTGTTTTCGTCTTGAAATAGAAGTAACTACTCTACCGAGTAAGTTTGTGAGGTGAATATTAATCAATTTATTTGGAATTGGTGGATTTAAGTTAATGTAAGTGTTAACAAGTTTGAAAACGTGGGAATGTTAGGGAATGTCTGTCTAGCTGCTTTTTTGTAACAGGGAATGCCTTTCAGTCAAAGGTCTACCTCCTGCTTGCTAAAAGAAAAGAAATACTCAATGCCGATGTCTTCTGTGTCATAAATCAGGTGTCATTCATTCTGAACTTGTTTTGTTATCAATGCCGATATCAACAAATCATTTGTTTCAAGCAAATATGGTATGTATCTTGGGTTTTGTGATCTTCACCCTGATGTTATGACCGTGATACTTAAACATGACGTATATATTGTAAACAAGTGCCTGCATATTAAGTTTGTAGGTCAAGGCATTTAAGAATTAGACCATAAACAAACAGAAAAAATGTTTTCTTCCTGCATATGTGAGTTGTAGACTGCAAATACCACATTACCCCAATTTTTCTTGTTTCTATAGTACTGTAGTTGGTTAAAAAGTAACTTATCTGCCTTTTTGGACAGGACAAAGAAACATCAGTAAATTTTCTATCGACAAGGTCTAAGTGGACCTTTACATTAGCCTAAAGTTTGCCTCTTGGAACTGCTTGTCGGAACTGTTTGTTGAAAGACCAACCTTTCATTAAACAAGTGATTTTTCTGTGTTGATTTGAACGTAAACCAAAGCTGCATTTCAAAACTTTGTGCATTGAGGAGCATGGTTTTACATTGTTGTAGTTTAATTTGAATGTCTTCAATTATTTATTATTTGCACCAAGAAGGTTATGCTTTGGCAAAGTTTTTTATCTGTCTGTCTGTCGGTCTGTCTGTCTGTCTGACTGTTAGTAAAATAACTCATAAATTTGTGAGCTCATTTTCCTTAAATTTTTACAAGATTTTGGTAGCCTTGCTGACCCCAGTTAAACTTTTTTGTGATTATCTGGATCAAATCCTAGATTCTGGATCATTTTATAATTTTTGGCAATGATATCTAACCACAACTAGGGAGGAAATTCTGTGGGGAAAACCCAGTTACCATGACAGCTTGTTAGTACAGCTGATTTGAATATTCAAAAACTAGAAATCCCCCTGACCTTATTGGCGTAGCAAAGTTTATTGCTCTTTTAGTGCTTCTAGTTATAGAGTAAGGTAGAACAACAAATGTTATGTAACTAATGTGGAAATGCTGTTCAGTAGGACCAGTTTGTACATTCGAAAAGCCTCTACCGAAGAAACAAGGAACAACAATGCTTGCACATTATTGTGTAAGCATTATTGTAACCAGGTGTTATGTATGACATCTATCGGCAATAGCATTGCTAGCTAAAATGGTATCGGTATAGTAAATTGGCATGCGTATATTTTTGCAAATCACGGTATGCAAAATGGTAATTTATGCGGAATGTAAATTAATGCAAAAGTTTGATTTTTGCAAGTTATTCATTTATGCAAATTATCAATTTATGCAAAGTGTTAATTTATGCAAATCTTTAATTAATGTATGTCTTAATTATTCATGCTATTAAACTAAAGATGCGCAGATGTGCAAAGAAAAGCTTTGGAGGAAAAATTTGCCAAAACGAATCATAACTGACATTCGATCGAAAAGCGAACAGTCAAATCGAATCTTAACGCGACAAACAGAATTCTCGAATCTCTTATTCGATGGCCTATTCGCCATGACTGCTTTCAAGGCATGAACAAAAAATGATAGACTCGCTGATGATTAAGTCTGAAGTTATGTAGTGGTTTTCCTTTATTTTTTATCAATGCTAAACGCGGCAAATTTAGTTATTATTTGAAATAAAAACAGAAAAAGTAAAGAAGAATGAAAGAGAAAATAGTAATGAGCTATTAACTGTAGTCCATACCAATTCAGTTGTCATTGCCGGTTAATTTTCTTTGATCAAATGTGCCATCGTTGATCGAAAGAGGTAAGTCCTGTTTGTCATGACATGAAGTTCAAGCAAGGCTAAGCATGACAGATCCAAATTATAAATATTCGCGGACGACTATTTGTCGACTGATCTCAGCGAAAAACTAAAGCAAAGTGTGTGAAGCAGGTTTGCGTTTTGTGGAAAAACTTCTGAATGTCAGCTGTCTTAAAACTGAAGGACAGATGGCCAGAAATTCTGTCACTCAACGCTGGAAAAATCGAAGCTTTTTACCTCTCGTTCAGCTGTCCATTTTAGTGTATAAGATATCGCCATGTTTTAGCGTCTGCTCGTGGTAAATATGTGATAAATGTGCTGTTAGTGAGCTACAGAGGACAATTTTGATCAAACGATGGGTGTACGTACTTCTTTATGCACGACACAGGATGAGGAGGGGTCGTTTGTCGTGGGTGCTCTCATTCCCGGGGTTTGTCTACGTTTTGGGTGGAGGTTGGAATACTGAGCCTGAATGAAGCCCTTTTATATTTCCTTGTGATTGGCTTTGAATGGTAATTTCTTGAACAATCTTTTTGGGGTACAACCTTGGAAATCGCCTTGAAAATTTGCAACATTGCGCAATTGACGGGTTGCCATATATCTATACTTAGTCTCAGACTTAGACGTAGTTGCTCCCACGTCGTTCGACGCATGAGGCAGTTAAGACACTTTATCTGCTACGGTCTTGGGCCAGCCTGCTAACTTCATTCCACCCTCTGTTTATGGCCTTGAGGTCTCTTTCCGCAGCCTGCTAGAGGTTCATCCTCGGTCTCCCACGTCTTCTTCTCCCAGTTGGTTGCCATCTATCTATACCATCTGACAATTCATAATCTGAAGAGTGTCAGACGAGAAAACCTATAAAGTATGTTTTAGCGCTATTTTCAAGGCGGTTCAATTTCATATTACGTAGCATAAAAGGATCCTTGAGTATATTCGGAGGGTGGGTGCATTTATGGTATTGTCAAGAGCTGATTTGTTTGAACTGAAAATAGGATGTGTACTAAAGTACACAGACTTTAATTAGACAGAGACATTCAGACATGGTCAAATCAATGCACGTAGTCATATACGCTCAAACTACTGGCTACACAGCTAGCCTGACAGCCAGAAGGACGGGCAAAAAGATAAACAGGCAAGTGCAGGTACCAAACAGACAGAAACGCACATAAAAAGACGGTACAGATTAACCTAACACAGACAAAAGCACGCACGCACCCAGGCACTCTCTTATAAACGCTTAGAGAGTCACGCAAAGACAGACTGACAGACCCACGGTTAGACAGACTGACACACAGATAGACAGACTGACACGCAAGCAGACACTGAAACAGACCGAGATACGCACACACAGAACTACAGATAAAACTCAAAAAGAGACACGGACGTGTCCATCAAGGCACTCTCTCCTAGACATACAGATAGACACGCATAGACTCCTATACACTCGGGCAGATAGACAGACCCACGGATAGACAGACTGACACACAGACAGACTGAAACGGAAGCAGACACTGAAACAGACCAAAATACGCACACACAGAACTACAGAGGAAACTTAAAAAGAGACACGGATGTGTCCATGAAGGCACTCTCTCCTTGACATACAGATAGACACGCATAGACTCCTATACACCTGGGCAGATAGCCAGACCCACGGATAGACAGAATGACACACAGACAGACTGAAACGCAAGCAGACACTGAAACAGACCAAAATACGCACACACAGAACTACAGAGAAAACTTAAAAAGAGACACGGATGTGTCCATGAAGGCACTCTCTCCTTGACATACAGATAGACACGCATAGACTCCTA